>OY723385.1:55828412-56038412 GCA_963210295.1 Ophion ellenae
AATTTTCAGCCGCGTGTGCTACTAACTGGCGATCTCGAGGCGGGCGCGAGAATGGACGGCCATTCGTAAATTTGCCCGTACGAGTAGACCGTAATCGAGTGAGACAGACAGAGAGAGCCGAACAAGAAATAAAGAAACGCGCAAATGAACGCGTACGAGCGCGGAAACTCCGAAATTTTCATGCTTCTTCTATTTCTTCACGGAGTACGCGCGAGAGTTCGTCGACGATAAGAAAAAAAAAACAATTAAAAAATAGTGCTCGCTCGGATTAACAATAACGAAGGAATGAAAATAAACGAACAAGTGCCTTTACGGATTAACAAAAGTTTTCCGGTGATTTGAGAATAGTTGTAGATATGAACATTTATTTTCTAAGTACGGCGATGCTGCTAATCACGAAATTACTTAGGAAAATGTCTTCGATCAATTGAGCAGGGACTCTTGATATCGTTATTTACTATAAACGAAAAAAAAAAAAATAATAAAACGTACAAACCAGGGACGAATTTGCCGAATTAGCGTTAAAAGGCCTAATTGACTTTGCATCGACGCACTTGGAACTGTTTTCTTTTTTTTTCGTAACGAAGTAACTTCACGGTGAATCTTCTGGCGATCGAGAAGATTATCAAGCTTGAGCACATAGAAGGAAAAGGGAGAGGGAAAAACGAAACATGTTCGCGTGTGCTATCGATTCGAAACGCTGGCAAAGGGACAATAGCTTACTACTAAGGTAATTGAACGGTACTCGTCGCACGTGAACAATGACATTACCTCCACATATGGATTCTTCCGGGTCGACTCGTAGTTTTCCAATTTTTTTCATGCTTTTTTGCTGAATTCTTTTTTCCAAGATTGAGAGTACAAACCTGAGTGACTTTGTGGAAGTTTTTATGCGTTGGATAAATAGTGGATCAACGAGATTCTCTTTGGGTTTTTTAAATCAGTATACTTTCATGAGTAATTTGAATTTTTTCGAACGACAATAACGAACCGTTTGACGTGCAGGCCCTGAAAACGTGATTGAAAGATTTTTCGAAAAGAATCGTAAAATGGGTGTGATTGGTCTCTGGATGAGTATTTTTTTTATGCGGATAATGGTAAATTAAGTTGATGCTCCGAGTCTGGAATTAAAAAAAAATAAAATTTTTTCGTAGTGGGTCGTGACAATTGGGGCCGGGTTGAAATTCCGGACTTTGAATGATCAGAACGCTCAAAACTCCGTAAGAATACTACCCCGAAAGATCAAAACTCCAAAACAGCTTTACACGAAAGATAAAAACTCCGAAAATCTGAATACCGTCGAAATAATTCGGCTATGGAAGTTTTAAAAGTTTCACAATTTCCAATAAATCGACGAATTGTTGCAAGAATTTTTTTATTTTTCAAGAAGTGATTTTACGTCAATTTTGAAATTTGTCTAGGCAATGTTATACGCTCTGCATCATTTACAGACAACTGTGTAGACTTTCGCTGGTATGATCTTGACGAAACTTGTAATTTCGGAACAATAAAATTAGGAATTTTAAATTGTCGGCGCATTTAAAGTTTGGCATTTCAACCCGGCCCACATGTCAAAATCATGCTAGCGAAGGTCTATACGGTTGACTCGAAATGATGTAGAACGTATAACATTGTCTAGACAAATTTTCAAATTGATGCAAAATAACTTCTGGATTAACAAACATTCTTGAAATAATTCGTCGTTTTTTTTTTAAATTTTGGAACTTTTAAAACGTCCATAGCCAAGTTATTTTGACGGTGTTCAGATTTTCGGAGTTTTGGTCTTTCGTGTAAAATTCTTTCGGAGTTTTGATCTTTCGGGGTAGTATTCTTTCGGGGTTTTGATCATTCAAAGTTCGAAACTTCAACCCGGCCCCTGACAAATGATGAGTTAGAAAATATTATTGAAAATATAGGCCCATCTAGAGGGGGATTTCACTAATAATGCGGAGTTTCGATTGAACATTTCAACGCAATCGTCGTACGACTATGCAGTATCAATTTATGAAGAAGAAAAATAGTTTTTTTTTCGCACTTTTTGCATGGAGCTCATTCCGCGGTGTTAAAATGTGAATCGTTGGCATGCAACGGGAATTCTTTTTTCTGTTATTTTCATTGTTAGTGAAAATATTTTCTTGCCAATTTATGCATAACTTGGCCCAAACAAAAAGAAATATTTAATTTAAATTGGATCTATTTAAATCAAATAGATTTTTTCCTTGTCTCACGGCCTACTACGATCTTATTTGTTTCAAAGATATTTTCTATATATTTCAGCTATTCTTTTTAAATATTGAATATGTTCAAATTGAATAATTAAAGATTCGATGCAAATAAATCTTTATTTGCTTACAATGTACACTGTAAATCTAAGTGTACTGTTTGCATAAAAGATTTCATAAATCAAAAATGAAATGAAACACTTAATTGAGAGTTTTTCCACAACAATTTTGGATTGTAATTCGTCATTCGCTGGCCTTCTGAAATGATTTTTCTTTCGAAGAAAATATTTCACCTATATGGAATCGAACCTAGAACTTATCGACTCATAGCTATGCACGCTGCCCCTATGCTACCGAGTGCTTGTAACATCTTGGTCCCAGATATGGCATAAGAGACCAAATGAATTCCTATAATTATTTGTTGTACCACATAAACTATATCAATTAGTTAATATCATTCTAGAGAGTTCTATCGGATATCATGCCATAGATTTTTCAAACATAACCTATAATGTATATATATATATATTAGGGTGATTCGTTTCAGGGCAACTTTTTTTTTGACCCCTCGTGCCCGAAAACCTTTAGTTGGTACCCAAAAACGAACTTTCATGAGAGGGGGGTGTTGTCGAAAAATATTTAGAGGTCGCGAATCAAAATTGAAGGTTTCCCATTTGATTAACATTGAAAAAAATGTTTTTCTCATTATTAGTGTTACCATACCGCGAATTTTAATATCGCGATATTTTCCAAGTGGGTTCTCATAGGAAATATGATACTCCACAATAAAGTTCATTGAGCCATGGCCGCAAATTCAACCGTTTCAGCGGCATCATTATTTCAAGTGAATATTGTGTAAAATATCTATTCATACGGCTGTAACGCCTAAGCTATTAGCCATATCGAAAAAAATTCAGATGAGAACTTTGTAGAGAAAATAATTTTCTACAAAAAAGTCTTATAAGCCGAGCCCGAAAAGTCAACTCTTTTTCAGCTATAGGTGGATGAACTAAAATAAATAGATCTTTTTTAAAACAAAAAAAAATCTATTTATTTTACTTCATCCACCTATAGCTGAGAAAGAGTTGAATTTACGGGCTCGGCTTATAAGACTTTTTTGTAGCAAATTACTTTCTCTACATAGTCCTTATTTGAATTTTTTTCGATATATCTAATAGCTTAGGCGTTACAGCCGTTTGAATAGATATTTTCATACAATATTCACTTGAAATAATGATACTGACCGCTGAAACGGTTGAATTTACGGACATGGCTCAACGAACTTCATTGTAAAGTATTATATTTCCTATGACAACCCACTTGGAAATTATCGCGATATCAAAATTCGCGGAATGGTAACACTAATAATGAGAAAAACATTTGTTTCAATGTTAATCAAATGGGAAACCTTCAATTTTGATTCGCGACCTCGAAATATTTTTTGACAACACCCCCCTTTCCCGAAACTTCGTTTTTGGGTACCGACTAAAGGTTTTCGGACACAATGGGTCAGAAAAAAAAGTTACCCGGAAACGAATCACCCTAATGTATAATTCCTTTCCCTCCACCCTCCACCCTCGGAAACGAATCACCCTAATATAATTCCTTTCCCTCCACCATCTCTATTCCCATACCCCTTTTGATAAGTGTATTGTAATAAAGACAGACCATTAGTTCAATCAAATAGAAAAATGGTTGAGTCTACGAAAATTCTATTTAATTTAAATTAAAAAAAATCAAATAGGTTCATTTAGTGGATTTAGTTAACTAAATTGTTTTTTGCACAGATGAAACCGGATCACAGATTTATTAGGATTAAAGAAAAAAATTAGTTATTGAAAGATATTAAATAGATTTTGATTTGAATGAATAAATATATTTAAAATAAATAATTCCAATAATGGAATGCAATAGGAAAAATTTGATTCCACGAAAAAGCTAGTTAATTCAATTTTTTTTAAATCAAATATACGCGGTTAGTTAATATAAACAGAATTTGTCTGTCAGTGTGATGTAGATTTTTAAAAAGGATCCTGAAAAACGTTTGAGTGATTTTTGTAGCTGAAATCCGCCGAAAAAATATCTTGACAGTGTGAAAAAAAACTATTGTTCGTTGCGTTCCATCGATGCAAAGTTTGACACCATGCTCGTTCCTTAAGTCGGATTTTGGGTATTTGTATTGACTAGGCGAGAAAATATTTGGTATATATCTTACCTTTATAAAATATTCAATTTGATCGAGAACGATTATTTTATCGAATGAAATGAAAACACAACGGTTGCCCATCATTTCTCATGATGCGAATTCGGCCATTAATGATTATTAATCGAGTGCATAGCGATTCAATGCTTGTTCAACACTTGATAAAAATAAAAGTTATTGACAGTTCTTTTAACAATCTTTTTTTTAAATTATTAAGGGCTTTAATTACAATATTCCTGATAGAGTGCAAGAACTGCCACTTCTTCTTTATTCATTTTATGGACAATTTAATAAATAAGGTTTTCGATATAATTCATAAAATGTGCCTTTTTTTACAGAAATAATTAGAATCATATTAGAGATGAGGTTTTATATAATTAATGAAAATTGAATCAAACTTTTATTCTAAGAACTAATTGGAAATAAACAAGAATATAATAGTCAAATTGCGGTTTGAATTAATTCAATATAATTGAAACCAATATCCCTCCCAAGGTCACACTTATTCGAACAAAATTGATTTTTTCCCGATATTGTTTGGGTACAGAAATAATGAATGCGAAAGTAAAAAACGGAACAAAGTGATAAATAGAATAAATGAAAGATATATTTGATAATTTCATATACCATTTATTTTTTCTCGATCTTATGAAGAAACTCGGCAAAGCGTGGACATAATTCAGCGACAATTGATAACGTAGTTCATCGACACTTATTATATGCACAATTGATAACTTATTCACGACATTTTATTCCAACATAACTTTTATATCACAATATAATCTTCCTTGCTGTCCCACGAAGTTAAAAAAAAGTAAATTCGGAGCCCATTCCTTCAAAACGATCTAATAAAAAACAATCCGTAAACATTGCGGGATAACTGGTCAATTATCACAACAAAGGGGAAATAAAGTAACTAGAATGGATATCTAGTCCCGAATGATGTTGAAGTTTGCGTCGTTGGAACGCAACGAAAATAAATTATTTTTCATTGATAACATTTCTTTTTGGCCGATTTAGACTATGAAAATCATTCGAGCGTTCTTCCATATTTTTATTACAGATTTAGGACCCCAAGTTGCCAAAAAAAAGTTTCGAATAATAATAAAAATGAAGGAATAACAAAAAAAAAAATAATCGTTGCGATTCAACGTTGCAAACTCAAACGTCATAGCCCCGAATGCTTTTGAGGAAGAAAAATTGCAACGTGTTCGAATGAGTATTAGAATAAAAACGTCACCCAAATGTTTTTATTGTTTTGATTTCCACTGTTCATTGTCACTTGAATGTTTGCAGTTTCTCCAAGACTCACCAGAGTGCCCACAGTCACTCGTTTCCCAATATTAGGTCATTGAGTATGAAATGTCCGATTACCTCAAGTACCAAGTTTGATACCCGATAGGTATCGCTGATATTTCACTTTGACTGTTCGTAGTTGTTTTTTTTTCATTGCCAAGGTACGTTATCAGCCTAGACGCACGTTTTTGTTTGTCCTTATTTGTCGAATCGCCTTTTTGCAGATTAAATTTTGTAATCCATGAACACGTAAAAAGTCCGCATTATTTTCGAAAATGAGTTCCGTCGTGGAACTAATGGATTCTTTAACATTAACACGCTAACTGCAGTGCAGACGACTCGAAGTGTCAATGAAGTGTTTGGCAAGGCTGTAACTAATGAACGCACAGTACGTCGATACTTTGAGAAGTTCTGATCTGGCGATTTCGGTCTTCAAAATGAACCACGTGGGCGACCTGAGAGCAATGTGGATAATGATGAACTGAAAGCTGCGGTGGAAGCGGATACATCCTAAACTACCGTGAATTAGCAGCAAGCTTACTGTTCCAACAATATTAAGGGGGAAGGTACCTTTGGGCGAGGAAAAAATTGCTGATTTTCATTATTTTTTTCAAAAGGAAAACTTTGTTCACCGATTTAGTTCACTAAGGGTATGTTTTATTACTACTTTTGGGTGCTACATCGTATTTTTTTATTGATCGATCTTTAAAAATGGTGAAGGTATGGCAGGGTCTTCTAAACGGGTTGCGGGGGATTTTGTCAGACGGCGTGACACGTAGCATCGGCGGAATTAATTTGAAAAAAAAAAACAAGGAAAATATTTCTTTTGTTAACACTCATACGCAGAATATGAACCAAGAAAACGTGAGAAATGTTCAAAATCGATGAAATGTTAAGCCTTGAAACAAAAAGATTGCATTTTTCGAAAAAAGCTCCACTCTGCAATAAAAGAAACTTTTTTTTTTATTTTCAAAAACATTTAGGGTATTGTTCTGAACGATAAAGTTCGAAAGATTTATACCCAATTTCATCACAATCGGTGGAATAGTTTTTGAGCTATACGTTACCCCAGTTTTGAAAATACAGTTTAGAAGACCGTGCCATACCTCCGTTATTTTTGAAGTTTAATAAAAGATAAAAAAATGCCGTGGAACAGTCGAAAGTAACAATAAAACAAATAAGTTTTTGAGTCTCAACGATGGTATGAAATCTTTCCTTTTAAAAGAAAGTCATGAAAATCTGCAAACTTTTTCCTCGCCTAAAGGTATCTCCCCCCTTAAGCCATTGTAAACAAATCGATGAGATTAGGAAACTGCAAATCGGACATTTCACACTTAATCACTCAAGAGGTCTTCGCACTTTAGACGCTACAAAAAGGCTATTTTCATGATGTTTTTTTTGATAGGTTTATATTATAGATATTGATATGAAAATTGTTACACTTGATAAATACACTTTCGAAATACGTTAAAAAAAATTATTCATTTAAGTCACTATTTATAGACGAAAATGGTAGTTAAAAAAATGTCCTAAAAAATTGTAGGTCTGCACTGTTGATGAAATCTCGGAGATGGACCATCCGAAACAAAAAAATCAAACGGTTTTAGATTCAGTATGTTAATGGCTATAGCGCATATCATACGATTTTTTATATATGCAAAAGTAACAAAAAGGCGGACATTTTTCGAAAAAACAAAAAAAAGTGTTTTTTTCACCGTTTTTGGTAAAAAATAGTAAATATCAAAATTTTAAAAAAATCCTTGATATGCGCTATAGCTATAGTGGTAAAGAATGTGGTTAAAATTTCATAAGGATCGGTTCAGTACTTTCGAAGATTTTATCAACAAGCCGTCGAAAAACGTTGTTTCGAGAAAAACGCGTTTAAAGATTGTTTGGGTGACAAAAATATATGAAACAAACATTTTTTTATGTATTTCGAAAGTGTATTTATTAAGTGTAATAACTTTTATATCAATATCTGTAATATACTGACGAAATCTTTTTTATTGATATGAACTAATCGCGTCTATTTAATTTTTGTTTATTTGAATTAACTAGATTTTTCGTGGAATTAAATTTTTCCTATTGCATTCCATTATTAAAATTATTTACTCCAATTATATTGATTTATTCAAATCAAAATGTATTCAATATCGTCCAATAACTAAATATTTGATTTAATCCTAATAAATCTGTGATTCGGTTTCGTCTGCTCAAAAAACAATTTAGTTGAATCCACTAAATGGATCTATGAGATTTTTTTTTAAATTTAAATTAAATAGAATTTTCGTAGAGTCAACCATTTTTCTATTTGATTGAATGGTCTGTCTTTATTGCAACATACATATCAAAGAGGTGTGGGGGTAGAGAGGGTGGAGAGAGAGGTATTATATATATAGGGTATGTTAAAAAAATATATAGCATGTTATTCGATAAAACTCTCTAATTATCACAGTGATATTAACTAATTGATATAGTTTATGTGATGCAGCAAATAATGATAGGAATTCATTTGGTCTCTTAGGCATATCTGCGACTGAGATGATACAAGCACTCGGTAGTAAGGGACAGCGTGCGTAGCTATGAGTAGGTACGTTCTAGGTTCGATCCCCATATAGGTGAAATATTTTTTCCGATAGAAATCATCTCAAAAGGCCAGGGAATAACAAATTACGATACAACATCGTTGTCGTAAAACTCTCAATCAAGTATTTCATTTTATTTTGGATTTATGAAATATTTAATGTATGTAGTACACATAGATTTACAGTGTACGTTGTGAGCAAATAGAGATTTAGTTGAATCGAATCTATTTATTCAATTTGAATATATTCAATATTTAAAAAGAATAGCTGGAACAAATGAAAAAATATCTTCGAAACAAATAAGATCGTAGGAGGCCATGACCCAAGGAAAAAACCTTTTTGATTTAAAAAGATCCTATAAAAAGTAAATATTTTTTTTGGCAGTGTATAAACCTATCAAAACAATTCATGAAAATAGTATTTTTGCGTCTAAAGTAAGAAGACCCCTTAAGATATTCGCACGGAAGGGGGGGGGGGCAGGAAAACTGTGGAAAACTTGTGGTTTTCGACAGGCGTCCATATTGTACTAAATTCCAGTTGTGTCATCATCGAAAACTCACAAGGAACATCCCTCAGGTGACACCCTTCGATTTTGTTGAAATTTGGATATGTTATAAAGCACCGAAAAGTAAGCGATACGTATCTTTTTTATCGGCGGAAAATCGGTTTTAAGGTGTGAAACCACCCCTCGAAAAAGGCATCTCTAGAGGTAATATAGCAGTTTCACACGCAAGGAGTTCACCGATTTTAACGAAACAAAAACGAAAATTCTTCTAATCCGAAGCAATGAAAAATCCACTATAGTGACATTGCAAAAAAAAAAATGAATGGGTGTACCACCTAGAGATGCCTTTTTTCGAGGGTTTCACCCTTTAAAACCGTTTTTCCGCCAATAAAAAAAAACGTATCGCTTACTTTTCGGTGCTTTATAACACATCGAAATTTCAACAAAATCGAAGGGCCCGCCCGGTAGTCGGTGTGCAAGCTAAAACGCGGCTAAGCGGTCACCCATCCGAGTACTGGTCCAGGCTCAGTCACACTCCGACTGCGCGTCCTCTATTGTCCATTCACCGAAATTATTTTTCCCTAAACCTGATCCGCAAACGGAAAAAAAGACGGCTGCTGCATTGTTCCAGGGCAGCGAAGGATCTCGAGGAGCGTCGAAGTCATTACGAGCCCTCGTTGGGCCCCGGGGTTCCCGATGATATCGACCATTCGTTCACCCTCGAAGAGAATGACTTCGTGCCGCATTTCCAGAGAGTCTCCATTTCCGGGGAGGACACCTCGGGGGTGAGTTCGTTTCTTTTATTTTTCTTTTCTTTTCTTCCCGTTCGTACCTTAAGTTTTTTTTTTCACACTCGGCGACTCTTTTTGCACGGCGAAGCCTCGAGAATGAAACCACGGAAGTATATTACATAAAATTATATCAAGGCCTTACGAGTCAATATCTGCAGTGCCGAAGGATGTTAGGGTAAAATGGATCACTGATAATCGGATGTAGGGATCGATACGCAAAACATTGACAGCCGCAGTTCCTGCATTCACCCCTGGGGAACTACGTTAATCTCCACATTGCGAAATTCTACTAGCGCTATACAAAGTCGAAACCCGGTTTTTCAAAATTTCATTCTTGCTTGAGGAGACTCGAGCCCTTTCTCAATCGTTGAAATATTTTTGTCATTTTTCTTTCGGCTTGACTGATTTTTTTCTGTCACATACGGATACACAAGATCAATGGTGACACTATGAAGTTTTCAAAAAGGCTCGCTGAATCGTTTTCACGCGAAAAAAAGTATTGACATCCGGGATATTTAAACGAACGTTTTTTTTTTTTCATCAGGAGGATCGAGCGTTCAGATGAATTTTCAAGGATACTAATCTTTTTCTAGACGTAGATAAGATTCGATGATAATTGAGCTTGGAAGAAAAATCAAGGGATCATCACAGCGTAACGTGTCGAAAAATAACTGTTTTTCGCGATTTTTTTTTTTCGTTCGTTAAAATACGCTAATCAGTCTGATTTTTCAATGTCAAATCAAAGCACTCATGACGAACAGAAAATAAATGTTTAAGGGGCTATACCAGTGTGAACGCTGAAAATTTTGGTGATTTTCGGGAATTTTTTGGAAGAAAAGTACTCGATTAAATATTTCGGGAAATTAAGAATATATTTGGCTATATTTGACCCATATTACATAATTTTATCATAGAAAAATATTGAGATCTAAGCGACTTATGCGCTGCCTTCGGAGGCTCCAAAAAAAAAAGTTCCTCCACTGTTGACATGATTCCGGCCGATTGAGTAGCTGAAACCGAGAAAGGAAAAAATGTTAAACTGGAATGTATTTCCTGTACGATGACGTAGGATTTTCGAAAAATATCAAAATCTAACAAAATGACGTAGTTATGAAAAAAAGTCTGTTTTCTTGCCTATAAAATGGTCGTTTTTTTCAAAGCCACATCGTCAATTTTCATCCAATCAAAAATATCCTACGTCATCGTAGAGTAAATATATTCAGGAGTACTCAGTTCGAATTTCAAGTCAATTGGATAATTGCTCTTTGAGTTACAATATCAGCAAATTTGAAAAATCTCATTTCATATTTTGGAAAGTATGAAAATCTCATCACATATTCTTGAAAGTATAAACTTTGGAAAAGGGCGAAAAAAAATTGATTTTTTGAAAGTGTCACACTGGTATAGCCCTCTAAGAAAAATAAGGCACAATTAATTATCGAGGCCAACGATAAACTGGAATAAAATTTTTTGCGCAAATTTGGTAGATTTCGACATTTTCATATTTTCTCTGCAAAGTTACGGCTCGAAAAATTCTACTGCTAGTCACATTTTTCTAAGTTTTATCATCAATATTTTGTGAAACATTCGGTGACTACCTGTTTTTATTGTCGTTACGGAATTTTTAGAATCTTTTCACACACGCGAGCAGTTTACATTAGACATCTGGAGTTATTTAGTATATACATTGTTAGATAGAAATGTGACGGGCGTGTCATCTCGATAATGTGCCGTATAAATGAGACGATTTTAGAGGCTTAATTATTCGTTAAATGTACAGTAACTTAGCTTTAAATTTTACCAGTATACTGAGATGTATTTTTACTCCATTATAGACGAAAATCAGTTGATTGTTGAATATTCGGGTTTGAGAAAAGAATACCTCAATTGTCAACAAACGCAGCGAATATGTCTGCGAAATATATGAATTGGGACTGAATTCAAGATTCTTCATAAGAAACGGTGTATTATTTTTATTTTCTATTTTATTTATAGTATAACTTATTTTATAATTCGTATTCATTTTAAATTTTATTTTATTTTATTTTAAGTATAATTTTTTTTTCTTTTACAAACGATGTAATGGTATTAAACCTCTGGAGTTGAATTTTTTTGGCCGTATCTACAAAAAGTAAAAAAAAAATCTGTATGCGTTAACATTCACCGGTGACACCCGATTCTTCAACCACGTTCCCCCCATGGAAATTTATATACGCAAAAGTATACTGCAAATTTATTTTATTATTAATTGTAATATATGTGAAGTGTATGCCTTATATTGAAAATATATGTTGCATATATGTGCCAAATTTTAATTTTCGTAACGTTTTTATATATGAGATGTATATGCGTGGTATTACTGTATATCAATGTATCATATATCAATGATATATGTAGCATTTACTCTGCATATATACCACATATATTTAGCATATATGTTGCATACACACTGCGTACATACCACATATATACTGCATAAATGGTACATATATGCAACATATATGTACCTGTATATATGAGTCATATATGACGCATACATTTTTGATATATTGTTTTGCCAAAAAAGTAGATTGAAAATATATCGAAAATATATGCGTCGTATATGCCTCATATATGGATTATATATAGTGTTTATACGTAGCATATATGTTTTGGTCAGAAAAATATATAAAAAATATATGGGTCATATATGCGTCATACATTCGGTGCATATATACTGAATATATACGTATTATTCTATTTTTCGTCACTATATATGCGACCGATATATATATATATATATATATATATATATATATATATATATATATATATATATATATATATATATATATATATATATATATATATATATATATATATATGTAGCATATATTTTCTGCATATATTTTACATACATAAATTTCCATGGGGGTCGTTTAAAAATTGCAATCTTTTTTCCAAAATCTAAGTGCAAAATGTTTCTACATTTTTTTTTCTCGCGGAGTGCATAGTTTTCACACCGTTTAAATCCGCAAATGAGTTGGGGTCAATTTGGCCCTCAAAGGGTTGAATGTTCCCTAGATTTGCTCGGGTTGCTCACACACATGCGCTGGAATCAAATTCGACGGTCTCGATTGATTCCGCATTGGCCCTTTCAAAATTCAAAGGGTTCGTCACGCGAGTAGATGCCGATCATCACTACAAACACTGACGAACCGGAAGCAGTTGTCGTTTCCAGCACGGTCTGCGTCCAATTCCCATCAAATTGATTTTCCGTTCTGCTAAATATAATACTAACGCCCTTTCACGCATGTGCCCATCCATTCCCCGACTGTTTTTCTTTCTTCCTACGAACGAAATGGTCCATTTGGCCCCATATTTTTTTTTTCCCACATCAATCCTTCAACTTGCAACCTTTCGCGGGGTATATCGTCCAAGAGACTTAAACCCGATAATCTACGCTCAATAGCCGCTCGGCGATCCCCTTCGTTGACCTTGTCCCTCATAAATCTTTCGAACGTTCAACATATTCGTATACAGGGTGTCCCTCTTATCCCTGCCACCCGAAATAACTCGGTAATTATCGACGTCACAAACAAATGTTCCCGACAAAAGTTGTACGGTGTGAAGGGGGCCATCAAATGCGACCAATTTTTTTTGTCGGTGGAGGCGCTGACGCACAGTCAAGGTCACCTCCACTTTTTCAAATGAAATAGTACTTTTTATTTTCAACCATCTTGTGAAGCACCTCAAGCCGCATAAAAAACATTAGGGGGTCAGTCGTTCAAGGTCACCTATTAAAATGAAATACAAATCTAAATATCTCACTACCAAATATTTGATAGTGATCCGAGATATTTAGATTCGTATCATCGATACTGACCTTGAATGATCTTGAACGACTTTGACCCCCCAATGTTTTTGATGCGGCTTGAGGTGCTCCACGAGATGGTTGAAATAAAATGTACCATTCCATTTAAAAAAAGTGGAGGTGACCTTCACGGTGCGACAGCGCCTCCACCGAAATAAAACAAAATTGGTCGCATTCGATGGCCCCCTTCACACCGTACAACTTTTGTCTGGAACATTTTTTTGCCACGTCGATAATTATCGAGTTATTTCGGGTGGCAGAGATGAGAGGGACGTATATGAGGAGCTGGCGAACAAAAACGTATTTCTCCACGTTACGTCAAATTTTGTTTTTTCCTTCGTATTCTTCGAGCACACCTTTATTAGCTCCCAAAATATTGTGCATCAAATCCCGCTCTAAACGCCTTGAAATTTATTAAAAACTGCCTTTCAAGCGAAAACGGACTTGTCCACTTGCTGGCTGGATGAAAAATTAGTAACAGATGACCACAGCGATGACGATGATGACATTGAATGCGATTGTTGTGAGCCTGACATGGAAGAGTTTGTGTAGGATTATTAAATTGATAATAAAAAACATATTTTTATTCAATTCAAAGAATCTGTTTTATTTCATAACCGGATATGTCCATAAGATTTTCATCCAAAAGCGGAGTTGTCCATCGTTTTCATTTAAAACTGGACTTGTCCAAAATAAAAATAGAAAAAAAAAACACATGGTAGTTAGTGTTTTTATAAAACTAAAGCCAGGTCCAGGCTTACCAATTCAGGCTTACAAAAGCTTAAAAATTCGAACTCATCTCTATTTGGTTATTTTGGTTTTTGACGTCTCCTGTAAAAAGGTACTTCATGGACTACTCCGGTTGTGTTCGCCAGCTCCTCATATATATATATATATATATATATATATATTTAGTCATATTCGCGACCCAGAAGTTCGAAGTGAGAAAACGTTTTTTCCTGTTCAATGAAAAATTTAATCACCCATCTAAGATCTGGCGGGCGGGCGGGGGGGGGGGGGGGGGGTTGAAAGGTCGGATTTTATGCTCACTCGTTCACGTTGCGTTCCTCGAATAGGTCCCCTTTAATTCCGCCGAGTTTTATCCGACTCGCAAGCCCCGCGCACCATCCGCTTCTCTCGAACCCGTTCGATAATCACACGGAGCATGTCCGGCACTCGACCGTGCTCGAGACAAAACGAGACAACCTACAGTTATACGTATATAAATATACGTATGTACAGTGTGTCTCATTTGAAGTTCAACCGTAATAAATGGAAAACGTGGCTTTTTTGGCAAAATTTTTCAATTAAAAGTTGCAGCAGGATTTTGATGGGTGTCGTTGGACGAGTCACGTAAACTTTTTTCTGACGAGAGCATTGTGATGACGAGGTCGGGGTTTTACACGCAATTAAGGCGTTACAGCTCGTTCGTGGCCGGAAAAAAAAGAGGAATTGTCGGGATTTTTCCGGGGAACACGTGTGCAGCTTTGAATTTTTTTTTTTTGCAACGAAGGTTATGATTTTAAGAATTTTTATTCGCGGCCACTCCTGCTGGGGAACGAATCAGCCGAGATGATTAAATCGAACGCATTGAGTTTTTGCATGAAATTATCTAGTGCTTGTATGGAAGATTCAATAAAATTGATTTCGGAAAAAATTGGTCGCAGTCCAAAGTGAAAGCATCGATTTTTGGTGAAAAAACACTTTTTTTGGCTGAGAAAAAAGATACTATGGAGCGAAAAAAAATTCCTTCGTTCAAGCACTGTTTTTTGGTATGTAAAAGAAGCTTGTACAATTTCCAGTTGATCGGTAGCTTCCTTAATTTTTAACGGATCGACTTGAAACTTTCGAAGAATATTTTTGAAATGTTATATTTTGAGAATCAGACGAAAACGAGAAAATAATTTCTTTTTAAATGTCGACTAGTAAGCCCGTAATATATAGTGTTGCCAAGTTTCGGTTACTTTTCATTGGAACATTGATGGACAATGAAGCTATTATTATTCGAGCAATGTGCCGCACGTTGCTGTTTGCCCAATCGGTGTGGGCGGTACGTGCAGCTAAGGTTTTTGTGAAATAAAGAATTAAAAACGTTACTCTTATTGCGACATTCTAACTTTCGTGTGAACAGATATTTGTTTGAAGTTAAAAAAATCACGTAAATAGCGAGCTGTAGAAAAAAAGTTCGATTTTCGGCGAAAAAAAAAACGTTAATCGTTCGTTGCTGACAAATGGATAAAGGTATCGAATAATAAGCCGACCACGCGATAGAAGATGTTATAAATCATGCTCTTTCCGCATTTGAAGTGATTCGGATAAATGAATTTTGACATACGACTTACACCATTTCATGGTTTCGGGAAATCGCAAAAAGGGCACAAAAATAACGATAACATTTAACAAAAATCATATAATTATTATCACAATCGTAACAAAAGTTATTATAAAAAATCGCTTTTTTTAACCTGAATCTTAAGGGATCTTCTCACTTTAGACGCTAAAAAAGGCTATTTTCATGAATTCTTTTGATAGGTTTATATTATAGATATTGATATGAAAGTTGTTACACGTAATAAATACACTTTCGAAATGCGTAGAAAAAAATTATTCAAGTCACTATTTATAGACGAAAATGGTAGTTAAAAAAATGTCCTAAAAAAATTGTAGGTCTGCGCTGTTGATGAAATCTCGAAGTTCGATCGTTCGAAACGAAAAAAAATCAAACGGTTTTAGATTCATTACGTTAATGGCTATAGCGCATATCATACGATTTTTTATATATGCAACAATAACAAAATGGCGGACATTTTTCGAAAAAAACGCGTATTTTTCACCGTTTTTGGCAAAAAAGTAAATGTCAAAATTTAAAAAAATCCTTGAAATGCGCTATAGCTATAGTTGCAAAGAATATGTGGTTAAAATTTCATAAGGATCGGTTCAGTAGTTTCGAAGATTTTATCAACAAGCTGTCGAAAAACGTTGTTTCGAGAAAAACGCGTTCAAAGTTTGTTTGGGTTACATAAATACATGTTTTAAAAAATGTTGATGTATTTCGAAAGTGTATTTATTAAGTGTAACAAGTTCTATATCAATATTTATAATATAAACCTATCAAAAAAATAATAGAAATAGCCTTTTTTTAGCGTCTAAAGTGAGAAGACCCCTTAAAGCATAAATGCATTGAACATTTTGGAGAAATGACGAGTCACTTGAAGGGAAAATATTAAATGAATGCATAGATCACTATAGAATTCAAAGTATTATTGACATCCAAGTTTTCGGTATTTATTATTGTAAAATATATGGCTTTATCAGCCATGTAAGTTTAACAGATTGTAAAACATTTCGGCATTATCAGACCTAGAGAGCTTGGACGATCGGAGCTTTTTCTATTACCGGTATTGTTTCGATATCAACAAGTTGTAACATCGCAATACCAGTATTTCGATGTTTTCCCATATTCATGGGAAACCTCGATTAAAAATGATAGAAGCTTGAAAGTGAAGTTGAATGTTGTAGACATAGTAGTGTATTGCTAACGAGAAACATCACTTAAGTGTCCGCCTTCGATTTTGTTGAAACTCATATACGTAAACAGCATTGAAAACTATTAGAAACGTATTTTTTTCATCTGTGTCGCCCCTTAATCAATTTTTTTTCAATTATTCTATATTGAATTTTTCATCTCTTTACATTAGAAGAATTTTGGTTTTTGCTCAATTCAGATCGGTGGACTGCTTGTGGGTGGAACTGCAAAACCACCCCTCACCGCGCTTTTCTGTGAGGGGTGGTTTCCCCCCTTAAAACCGTTTTTCCGCAGACAAAAAAGTGCCTGTCTAATAGTTTTCTATGGTTTATCACATATATGAGTTTCAACAAAATTGATGGCGGACTAAGTGATGTTCCTTGTAAGGGAGAGCACAGTATTTATTTTTAATCACCGTCTTTTATTGAGATCTACATTTATTATACATTTCTAAACATACTCGGCTATGTTTTAAAAGATTTCCAGCCCAACGTGAAAAAAAATGAACAAACAGAAAATACGAACTTTTATGCAAATAAAAATAGTAAAAAAGCAAAATTAAGGCTAGGAGGTTTTTTGCAAGTCAGCGCAGTAGTAGCTACCATAATGCAAACGATTGGCATAGCTTGCGGCAGGCACGCAACAGCATGGTCACTTTAATTAACGAGATTGAGATTGTTGAAAAAATGACTGGAAAAAACAGACAGCATCGGAAGTTTCGTCTTTCACGGACGATCTTACCTTATTGCGGGTGTAAGCCGCGGAAGAAAAGGCCTTTTTCGATTCCCTACTCGTGGATAAATAAGTTGAGACTTTGGAAATATTTCGTGTAGGCAATAATATTTTAAGGCTGTTAAACGTAGTGAAAAAACAAGCAAGAGGAACTTATATGGAAATAATAACAGTCATAATGATATTTTAATTTTTTCAACTCTGATATCGAAATATCGGTATTATTCGAGTCCAATATCGGTTTTTCAATATCGGATTTTTGGTTCGATATTCCGATTTCTCGATATTATCGAAAACCGGTATCCATGCTCTAATCAGACTGAATGAAAATGCATCATGATTTTTTTTTTCTTTACGTTGCACGGTAGGTGCCCTTGGAAGATTTGCAGCAGGCATCGCAAATGTTGGTTCAGGCATTGGCGATAAGAGAGAAATACATGAACAATTCGAGGCAGAGCTTTCCCTCGATTACATCGAGATTCCTCAGAACAGCGGACAAGAGGCCGTTGAACCTCGACGATGAGGTTCAGCATGACGACCGAATGGCCATTGCAGGTAAGTTGGATGGAGCCATACTTTTTTCATCCCAAAATTTAGTGTACAAAATATTGTTGATTTTTTATACATTTTTTTTCCTTGCATTTTCATTTGAAATATCGTTTTTCCGTGCTCATCCACCCTCCCCCTCCTATAGCATTTTTAAAACAACCGATCGATAAATCTACAAATGAAGTCCACCAAATTATTGGTTTCTTGGGCGTTTAGCATATCGCAATTCAACAAAAGCTGAAGAAACAAATTATCAACAATTACCTGGACGTTTGTTTTTGAAATTTTTCGCCGATGCTTTTTCACAGAACGCGATGATTCGGGTATCAAAATACTCGTTTCTGTCATGGCTAGGTCGAGTTTCTCTTCGATTTGCGTATCGGGGGCGTACACAAATTTCCCAAGTGTTTGCCCCCCTCCCCCCCCTCTATTCCGTTACGTAACGGGTTCTTTGTCGGCAATAATTGCGATTTTTTTTTCACAGACATAACTAATTATGAAAGGATCGGGTTTATACTTATTTTATAAAGTATCCATTCATCTAGTTTTATACCAATTTTTATGAAAAAATCTTATGAAAAAATAAACCGAGATATGACGAAAATTTGATGACGAAAAAAAATGTCTCTTCATTGTCCCATCGATATCGTAATAAAAGGTTACCTGTACATAAAAACTCGACAATTTATCGATATCTATACAAATATAGCTATCGTTATGCGTAGCCGTTCTTTTCTTTTGTTTTTTTTTTTTTTACAAAATGCCGACAGTTTGACCATTTTTTTCTATTTTCCAGGCCCTTTTTTGTTTTCAAGCAGTCTTTAAAAATAGTAATGATCAAAATTTAAATAATCGGCTACGTAGAACCTTAGTCACTGCGATTACAAAAATGTCGAACAAATAAATTGAAAATCGGTTGATAAGTTTTTGAGTATTCGCTGGGACAAGGTCGAAAAAAAGTAGTTTCGAGAAAAACGCGTTCAAAGTTTTCGTTCCGTTTTTCTTGATATAAAGTTAAGTTTTTTTTTTTTCTAGAATATGGATACTTACATTGAAGTATCTGGTCGCGGGCGATATGACGGTTCTTCATCTTCATTATATTTCACAAAATAATAAGAGCCTGCACTTCATCTATTGTGAACGATGCCACACCTATAGGGACTGAGGGCACTAACCGGTCGCGCTACCTGTTCTCACTAAAGTGACTGTATTGACTGATTTTTTAGGAAAATTTTTCACTTTCCAAAAATTTGCCTAAAAATCGTCAAATAATTGTTAATAACAAATGAACTCTGCAATATAAAAACAAAATCCTACGTACTTCCATAGACAATGTATTTTTCAAGATATTTTCAACATTTCAAGTGAATCGGTTGAAAATTGTCTGAGTTATGGTTCCGGCCAACTTGAAAAATGCAGTTTTGAGATAAACGCTGCACAGCCGCCATTTTGAAATTAATTGTTTCAAAAAAATTATTGTATACAGTCACTGTTATGTATGATAAACACCCTTTTTTGTAATCTCGATTTATTTTGTAGTTTTTCTGAGAAAAAAAATCCCCAAAAAGCCTATTTTTTCGGCTTCTAGAGTGGCCTAACCCCTTAAGTGTAACAACTTTTACATCAATATCTATGATATAAACCTATCTAAAAATGAATGAAAACAGCCTTTTTTAGCATCTAAAGTGAGAAGACCCCTTAAGGGAGAATATCAGTGTAACGGGCTGAAAAATGAGGTATTTTTTGGGATTTTTTTAATGACAAAACGGCTCGATCAAAGGATTTGAAATTTTGTGTATTAATTATTAAAGTAATGAAACATCCAAGGAATTTTTTATTTTGTATTTTTAGTACATTTTATTAAGCAGAGGAGCGGTCGCAAAATGGCGTCTCAAAAAAAGAGTTCCCGACGGTTGACAGCATAAGTGCCATAGCAAACATGTGAAATTAAAAATTCAGAAATATTATTAAATTATAATAGTATAGCTGTCGCAGCATCGTAGGAAATTTAAAAATTTTGATCAGAAAAAAAAATGACGGCCATTTAAAAAAAAATCGAATTTTACACAAAAATTTTGCAGTAAGTTGTTATTAAAAAAAAGTAAAGAATAATAAAAAAACTCTACGATAGCGATAAGTTTTTCTGAAGAGAATCCTTTTTGAATGAAGTCGATCGGACAAAATTTGACAGAGTTATGCTGTCAACCAGGTCAAAAAACATGGTTTCGAGAAAAACGCGTTTAAGGCGGTCCTCTAGTTTCTCGGCTGTTTTTTTACGGCTTTTTCAATAATTTTTTACGGGCAAAGCATCGAAATAATAAATTTCATTGTTTTTGCATAATCTTTATTAACATTTAAATAAGCTTTACAAATTTTTTGAAGTAAAAATATATAATAGAAAAAAAGTTATAGTGGCCGACAGGAAGACATCAAGTTAAAGAGGTGCTTGACGGTGACCAAGATTGCGGCTGTTCTGCTTATCTGAAATCAAAAAACCAAACGGCATTTTAATCTTCATATTTAAGACTAGCGATTGAACTAGAGTGAATTCTAAATTACAAAAGTTGCCTTTTTTATACACTTTTGAAAATTACATTCTATTTTTTACTCATTTTTTCTTAAGTTTTTCGCTCGTACAAAAAAAACTATCGAAGCAATCATGATAATCCAAGTTCAATCGCTGGCTTATAACATATTAAAGATGCTGTATAAATTTGAACAAGATGGGTGCAGTAGTTTCTGAAATATCGTGGTCACCGTTTCGAAAAATGGTGTTTCGAGAAAAACGCGTTTGAAAGTTCGCGCATGTGATTTATACGAAAATATTTCATCTCACCGTCAATCTGCTATGCCTGGACCATACAATAGGCCTTCCTCTTCTTCTTGAAAGTCACGCAGAGCTGCTCCGTCTTCCCTTTTCGCGATTCGGGCCTGTTTTACAACATCACTCGTGCGCCTTTCTGAACGGTCGATCCGAGAGCTATCACGCTGTTGAACATATCCTTTAGCTTGTGGGCCGATTTTCACTCCCATGGTTTCCAAGGTCTTCAGGATAGATTTGAATCCTTCGTTGAAGATTATGACAGCGAGAAACGTGGCGATTTCAACCACTTTTGGCCCAGAATGGAGGTGCTTCGGAGCAAACGTCCAGATTAACGTATTGAGCGACTCGTTATTATTTTGAGTTTCCGCTCCCAGGCATCTGCTTAACAATTCTTCTTTGGATAAATCCTCATAAATTGGCTTTATAACTTTTTGAACTGCTTCAGAAAGAGGCGGTTTGTTGTGTTTGAATTGCTCAGCCTCTCCGAGAGGCTCATACCTGCTCCGTTCCAGGGCCGTAACTTGTGAACCACTTCGAATATCGAAAAATCCTTTGGCACACATTTTCTACACATGTTGTAGATGTGATTTATGGAAGAAAAAAAAGCGATTTTTTCGACCCGAGAAACTAGAGGAACGCCTTAAAGTATAGAAAGGCCCGTATAAAAGGCTCCGAGAGCGTCGACCCTCGGCGCCAATTTCGAATACTTCTAAGCCGAATATTCTTTTGAAAATTTGTAGGCATATTCTTAAAGGCCAAAACTATCTATTTAAGCAAAAAGAAAAATCGATTTTTTTTTCACACTGTAGCCCCCTTAAGGTAGCATCCTTAAGGTAGCCACAAAAAAAGGTCAAAGCTACCCTTAATGTCACTTTAACCCCGTTTTACGGTTCCTGTTGATCAACGACACGATCATCCGTTAGCACAGATCCTTTCAGTCGCAACTAAACGTCAACTGTGAAAATATCAAGTCATTTGGTCCGGCCATGTTGAGAAAAAATCTTCCCCTAGATGCCATTGCGTTTGCCCAGGTGCCCTAGAATGTCACTTGCATCCACGCATCGCGCAGACTTGACCGAAGTCCTTGCCCCGTTCGTGTTTTCGTAGATCATCCGGTGCACGCGCCAGCATCACGCGGCGATCCATGGGCGTGCGAGTTCCCGGAGTCCAAGAACTACAAGATAGCGCCGTTGAACGGTGTCTTCAACGTTTACGCAAACGCGGAGGACCTCGAGGACAAGAAGCCCCTGCCCTACTCGTATCCGGATCTCGGTACTTTCGTACGCGACATGAACCTCCTCTGCGCGATGATCGCCGACGGGCCCCTCAAATCATTCTGCTACAGGAGACTCAGCTATCTCCTGTCCAAGTTTCAGTTGCACGTTCTGCTGAACGAACTCCGCGAATTGGCCAGCCAGAAGGCCGTCCCACATCGTGACTTTTACAACATACGCAAGGTCGACACACACATTCACGCTGCCTCGTGCATGAACCAGAAGCATCTTTTGCGATTCATCAAGAAGACCCTCAAGAATCACGCCACCGAGGTTGTCACGTGCTCGAAGAGCGGCGAGATTATGACGCTCGAGGAAGTTTTCCAATCGATGAATCTCACCACTTACGATCTCAGTGTCGATATGCTCGACGTTCACGCGGTAAGATCAGACTGCAGTTTTGCCTTGTTGTCCTTTGGTTTGGAAATTTCGAATAATTCCTCCGTTCTTAGCGTTCCCCGTAAACGGAATGAGTCACAGACCTGAAATTTCGACATTTCGGGCAGAATGTTGACCCAAAACCGAATATTGAATCAGAAATTCGATTAATTTTTTTTTCACGGGGATCCTAACCTTGAAAAGGGTGCAGAAAAAAAAACGTTCTTACCCTGACATGTGGGGTGTCATTTTTCAAGGGGCTAGACCAGTGTGAACGCTGAAAATTTGGGTGATTTTCGGGAATTTTTTTGGAAGAAAAGTACTCAATTAAATATTCCGAAAAATTAAGCATATATTTGGCTATATTCGACCTATATTACATAATTTTTTTCATAGAAAAATATTGAGATCCAAGCGACTTACGCGCTGCCTTTGGAGGCGCCAAAAAAAGTTCTTGTCTATAAAATGGTCGTTTTCTAAATGCCAAATCGTTCATTTTCATCCAATCAAAAATATCCTACGCCATTGTAGAGTAAATATATTCAAGAGTACTCAGTTCAAATTTCACGTCAATCGGATAATTGCTCTTTGAGTTACAATGACAGCAAATTTGAAAAGTCTCATTTCATATTCTTGAAAGTATAAAAATCTTGAAAGTATAAAAATCTCATCTCATATTCTTGAAAGTATGACCTGTCGAAAAAGGCAAAAAAAAATCGATTTTTTGAAAGTGTCACACTGGTATAGCCCCTTACAGCTCATTGAGTAGAGTACAAATATATATTTTTTTTCTTTCTCATCTTCAAACATAGAGAAATGGCCGTCAAAGTTGCCAGTTTTAGACAATTTTTGTTGCGAACTCTATCTTAAAAACTAAACTAGTTAAGAATGTTGGCATTTCTGTATATTGTGCACCATATACTGTATTTAAGCAACAAATACTGAAAACGCCGATTCATAATTGAATATATATAATAATTTATTGTATACATAATACATTAAATTTATAATGAAAATATATAAAATCATTGTTATTTAAATATTTACAATACCAACTGACTTATTTTCGGTCGGTGCCAGCCAAGAACGAGAGATTGACGTCACGGAAGAAACGAGATTGCTAATTTAAGGGGGGATTGTCTTTTTTTTTCGCAAAATTTACCGCTTTTTGGGAATTTTTTTGTGAAGAAAGTATACAACGGAAAACTTGTGAAACTTGACATATAGTTTTATTGATCTGTTTACTACATACAAAAAATGTTTTAAACAATTTCATCAAAAAATCCGCCTCCCACCCCCCTCGACGCGCGATGGTCCTTTTTTGATGGTGTGCACGATTACAGCCTTCACGTTCATCCTGCAACAAAAACCCAAAAAGCATTTTACTTTAGACACATATAGCTATCGTTCGATGAAGGGAAAAAAAAATTGACGATTTGGTGACGTTTTGAACTTGAAGTATCGATTTTTCGAAAAAAATTGATCGATTTTTTGTTATAAATAAAAAAACTATTAAACGTATTGCTTTTTTGCTTCATCAAACGATAAAAGGATGTCAGCTGAGCATTCTGTCCAAATTTGAAGACAATCGGTTGAATAGTTTTTGAGAAATCGTGCACACCAGTTGTGAAAAAGCTGTTTCGAGAAAAACGCGTTTAAGGGGGGATTTTTTGATGAAATTGTTTAAAAAAATTTTTGTATGTAGTGAACAGATCAATAAAACTATATGCCAAGTTTCACAAGTTTTCCGTTGTATACTTTCTTCACAAAAAAATTCCCAAAAAGCGGTAAATTTTGCGAAAAAAAAGACAATCCCCCCTTAAAAGAGATGTAGATCATATATTTTATTTATGTTCCTTCGCCTCCTCATTTGCTGCAAAAATGTGACGATATTGGCAATTGGCTAGTACCGACTCCAAAAATAAGTGATTTAGTGATGTAAATACTTAAATAACAATTATTTTTCTATGTTTGTATTATTAGCTCACAGTAGGAGTATACCAAGCTTTATTTAGCTATCATCAACCCATATGGATTAAATTTGGTACTACCCAAGAACCAAGACCGAAAAAAAGCATCACCTAATTAAATATCTAGTTTAACAAAAAAGTTAGTTGGTCATATGCACGGAACCCTAATAGAGCGAGGCCCGACTCGCACTTGAACGAGTTTTTTTTTTTTTAATCAAATTTCTCCCGACCAAACCGTTTCCAAAATTTCAGCCCTTTAGCAATGAAAAAAAGGTCCTCTAATCTATGACCGCAAATGCAAACCGTTCTTGTTTTTTTTTTCTTTGTATTTTCTCAGGATATTGAAAAAGTTCTCGCTGTTATCCAATAGATGGCGTTACCAAAACTGCGTGCGAGTAGTTCAAGATGGTAACGCATCTATAAAAAAAGTACTACAGGCAAACTCGTAATTCACTGTATGTCATTTCGCCGAAGCGTGAACAACTTTTTTCTTCCTCGTAGCGTTAAACATGTTAAATTTCGTGCCAAGAAAGAGAATTTGCGAGGAATTTTACTGCACTAATTTATTTGAAAAAAATCTGCAGCTGAAGCACACAGAGACGCTTCGAAAATAATGATTTTGATGTGTTGAATTGGAGGCCTTACTTCATGAAGACTCGTGTCAGAAGCTAGCTCAACTTGCAGAATCATTAGGAGTTGATGACACAACAGTTTCGAAACGTTCGAAAGCATTAGGAATGATTTGTTTAAAACAAAGCATTCATTTTCACGAAAAAAAAAACGACGAGAATTATTCAACAAAGCGTTATTCTCGATATATACGAGCTCAAAATTTTCGGATATTCCAACTTCATCGTACGAACGGGGCCGGGCTAAAATTCCGAATTTTGAATGATCAGAACGGTCAAAACTCCGAAAGAATTTTACACGAAAGACTAGAACTCCGTAATTCGAACACCGTCAAAATAATTCGGCTATGGAAGTTTTTAAAGTTTCAAAATTTTCAATAAATCGACGAATTGTTTCAAGAATTTTGGCAAATTAAAAAGTGATTTTACGTCAATTTTGAAATTTGTCGAGACGATGTTTTACATTTTGCATCATTCACAGTCAACTGTGTAGACTTTCGCTGGCATGATCTTGACGAACCTTGTAATTTCGGAACCTTAATATTAGGAATTTTAAATCGTCGGCGCATTCAAAGTTTGAAATTCCAACCCGGCCCCCATGTCAAGATTATGCCAGCGAAAGTCTACACAGTTGACTGTAAATGATGTAGAACGTGTAACATTGTCTAGACAAAATTCAAAATTGACGCAATATCACTTAAGGGGAGATATACACCTAGGAGCCGGAAAAAGGTCATTTTTGTGAATTTTTTCAAGGAAAACTATTTGAAATTTCAGATTGGGGTTTTAATTATCTAAAAGTATATATTTTCGAAAATATGTTTAATTTTCTTTATTTAAAAATATCAAAAATATACAAGGATATTGTATGATCCTTGGAGCGTCGTAAAAAAATCTGCGTATACGGTACCCACTGGCGTTTCTTCAAAAATCATCTGAAAAAAAAAACCAAAAAGATTATTAAATTAGATACTATGATCTAGTACTTGTCATAGCCGATTTTGAAAATATCGATTTATGACAAAATGGCGGACGTTTGAACATAAATAGTGATTTTTGGGCCAAAAATTAGTTATTATTTTGCCTATAAAACCAAAACTAAGTAACGGAAAAAAAATCCTATAACATGTACTAGATAATGGTGTATAGAATAACCACAAAAAAACCCCAAGGCAATCGGTTCATTGGTTTTCGAGAAATTTTGGGTACCGATTTGAAAAACGTGGTTTTCAGAAAAACGCGTTTGAAAATTTGGGAATGAATAAGCCATGAAATTTGTCAACTCACATGGAATCATCGATACCAGGCCCATAGGTCTTCTACGGTCGACGGAATGTTCACAGCTTCTAAATCCTCGACCTCGACCATCTAGGTCCACATCTCCCGTTGATAAAACAAAATTCTT
The DNA here is from genome assembly GCA_963210295.1 of Ophion ellenae. Taxonomy (NCBI): domain Eukaryota; kingdom Metazoa; phylum Arthropoda; class Insecta; order Hymenoptera; family Ichneumonidae; genus Ophion; species Ophion ellenae. The sequence continues at coordinate 55,855,155 of OY723385.1, forward strand.
GAAATGATTCGTCGATTTATTGAAAATTTGGACATTTTTCAAACTTCCATAGCCGAATTATTTTGACTCATTTTTTTTTAATTGAATTTTAATTTTTTGAATTCTTTGAATTATTTTTGTTCAGATTTTCGGAGTTTTGTTTTTTCGTGTAAAATTTTTTCGGCGTTTTGATCTTTCGGGGATGTATTCTTTCGCAATCTCAACCCGGCCCCATACGAACACGATCTTGCGATGTATTTTCTTGTCATTTCGACCGCGCTGCCTTTTTTTCAGGACAGAAACACGTTTCACAGATTCGACAAGTTCAACGCCAAGTACAATCCGATAGGTGAGAGTCGACTTCGCGAGGTTTTCCTCAAAACTGACAATTATCTCGAGGGCAAGTACTTTGCTCGCATTATAAAGGAAGTGGCGAGCGATCTCGAGGAGTCCAAGTATCAGAACGCCGAGCTACGGCTCTCCATATACGGCAAGAATCCCGACGAATGGGATAAATTGGCCAAGTGGGCGATAACGAGCGACGTGTCATCGGACAACGTTCGCTGGCTCATTCAAATCCCTCGGCTATAGTGAGTTATCAACGATGTTCTCGTTTCACTTTATATATATTTATGTGTCGCAAAAATATACAAGGTATGCGAAAAAACGTTTCTTCTTTTTGGTTCTTCCATTTTTTGTGACGATTTATTGTCTTCTTCGGAAGAAAGCAGCAACTATCGATATAATTTTGCGGTGCTTCTCTAAAAAAGACCACTCTGGCAATCAACTCTAAACACTGCCTTGTCTTTTTCGCGTTTGCGTCCACCGAAACATTCCTTGTGATTTTTTTTCTTCCGGTTGCACGTTTTACGAGGACCAAGAAGAAATAATATCCAATTGTTATAAAAAAAAAGACCAGAAGAACCTGAAAATATACCTTTTATTTTGCTATAGCGAAACTATGTGTACACACGTGAGTAATTGGCTTCGAATCTACCTGTAAATATAACGCCCTTTTGTTTCACGAACAGCGATATATTCAAGCTGAACAAATTGATGACCAATTTCCAAGAGATCCTCAACAACATATTTTTGCCGCTTTTCGAGGCAACCAACGATCCACACAGTCATCCGGAACTCCACAAATTTCTGCAATACGTAAGTGAAAACGACAAAAACGACCCAAGCATATCCGAGCAAGGAAAAAAGGCCATAGGCAATTCATTGATTACAGAGGTCAGCAGCCGATATGATGCTGCAAAACTGTATGATTTTTCGAAATCATCTCTAAACTGATTCTATTTTAACACTTAAGGGGGGATTGTCTTTTTTTTTTCGCAAAATTTACCGCTTTTTGGGAATTTTTTTGTGAAGAAAGTATACAACGGAAAACTTGTGAAACTTGGCATATAGTTTTATTGATCTGTTTACTACATACAAAAAAATTTTTAAACAATTTCATCAAAAAATCCGCCTCCCACCCCCCTCGACGCGCGATGGTCCTTTTTTGATGGTGTGCACGATTACAGCCTTCACGTTCATCCTGCAACAAAAACCCAAAAAGCATTTTACTTTAGACACATATAGCTATCGTTCGATGAAGGGGAAAAAAAAATTGACGATTTGGTGACGTTTTGAACTTGAAGTATCGATTTTTCGAAAAAAATTGATCGATTTTTTGTTATAAATAAAAAACTATTAAACGTATTGCTTTTTTGCTTCATCAAATGATAAAAGGATGTCAGCTGAGCATTCTGTCCAAATTTGAAGGCAATCGGTTGAATAGTTTTTGAGAAATCGTGCACACCATCAAAAAAGGACCATCGCGCGTCGAGGGGGGTGGGAGGCGGATTTTTTGATGAAATTGTTTAAACATTTTTTTTGTATGTAGTAAACAGATCAATAAAACTATATGCCAAGTTTCACAAGTTTTCCGTTGTATACTTTCTTCACAAAGAAATTCCCAAAAAGCGGTAAATTTTGCGAAAAAAAAGACAATCCCCCCTTAAGGCCTTAGGCCACTCTAGAGGCCGAAAAACAGGCTTCTTGGGGATTTTTTTTTTCAGAAAAACTACAAAATAAATCGAGATTACAAAAAGGGTGTTTATCATACATTTCAGTTACTGTATACCATAATTTTTTTGAAGCGAATAATTTGAAAATGGCGGCTGTGCGGCGTTTATCTCAAAACTGCATTTTTTAAGTTGGCCGGAAACGTAACTCAGACAATTTTCAACCGATTCACTTGAAATGTTGAATATATATTGAAAAATACATTGTCTATGGAAGTACGTGGGATTTTTTTTTTATATACCATAGTTCATTTGTTATTAACAATTATCTGACGATTTTTTAGGCAAATTTTTGGAAAGTGAAAAATTTCGTCAGATAATTGTTAATAACAAATGAACTATGCAATATAAAAAAATATATATTTTTCCGAAACCATCTCTAAACTGATTCTATTTTAACACTTAACGCGGTCCTCCAGTTTCTCGGCTGTTTTTTTACGGCTTTTTCAATAATTTTTTACGGGCAAAGCATCGAAATAATCAATCTCATTGTTTTTGCATAATCTTTATTAACATTTAAATAAGCTTTACAAATTTTTCGAAGTCAAAATATATAATAGAATAAAGGTTATAGTGGCCGACAGGAAGACATCAAGTAAAAGAGGTGCTTGACGGTGACCAAGATTGCGGCTGTTCTGCTTATCTGAAATCAAAAAACCAAGCGGCATTTCAATCTTCATATTTAAGACTAGCGATTGAACTAGAGTGAATCCTAAATTACAAAAATTGACTTTTTTATACACTTTTGAAAATTACATTCTATTTTTCACTCATTTTTTCTTAAGTTTTTCGCTCGTACAAAAAAAAACTATCGAAGCAATCATGATAATCCTAGTTCAATCGCTGGCTTATAACATATTAAAGATGCTGTATAAATTTGAACAAGATCGGTGCAGTAGTTTCTGAAATATCGTGGTCACCGTTTCGAAAAATGGTGTTTCGAGAAAAACGCGTTTGAAAGTTCGCGCTCCCGGCGCGCGCTCCGTATACCTGCTCCGTTCCAGGGCCGTAACTTGTGAACCACTTCGAATATCGAAAAATCCTTTGGCACACATTTTTTACACATGTTGTAGATGTTATTTATGAAAAAAAAAATCGATTTTTTCGACCCGAGAAACTAGAGGACCGCCTTAACTCTTGTAGTAGTCCAACGGTCTCAGAAAAAATTGCGCTTTTGACCTAATTTTTATGCAATATCAAGTTTAATTTGAACTTCCGGTATTGGATTTATTACCACTTGCTACGATAGAGAGACGTGACAGCAAGGCATCAGCTGACTGTAGTTCTAACCTTATCTCACTCATTCGAATTTCCACACATATTTCATTTTTAACCGACATATTTCGCCGACACAAATTTTCCACGCTTTTTACCAGTCGTGGTCCGAATACAATGCTTTATATTTCCCGCACCTGACATTGTTTTGACGGATCGACGTTGAAAAGCAGGGTGGTTAAACTCGCCTGGTTGAGTAAAAAGAGACGGAGATAGAACCAATGGTGCCAAATATCAAACCTAGAAATACTGCGCGAATCGTTGGAATAACTATTTTTTCATTTTTCTAATTAAATGTGAACATTCATGGAACAGTTTACACGCATGGAAAATTTTAGTTATTGCAAATAATTTTTTTGCGTATGTTAGGAATATAAATTGTACAAGTCTCAAGTATGATCAGTGGTATGACTAGTGTGAAGAGATAGGATTACCTTGAGGGAATGTCATAATGTCACGGGTCGAAAAAATGCTGATTTATGCGATTTTTTTTATGGTCAAAATACGCTAGTCAGCCTGATTTTTTCATGTCCGTAAATATTTACAAGTGGGGCTCCAGCTAGAAAAGGGGTTTAGAAATTTTGTACCGAGTCGATGTATTTCAGAGCACTTTGTTTATAATGATTAAGTCGGGGGAAGACAATTTCAACCCTCATTTCACCCCCAAACGCTTAAAATTTTTTTTTAAAGGTATAGAGGAAACGGGTTTGGTGTGATCAAGTGGATCAAATGACATGGGTTTGGGTTTGTTGGGGTAAAAGTCAAATTAGAGTAAGCATACAGAAAACGTATTTCAAGAATCGAATATTTTCCGGAAATATTTTTTTTTGCCAATAAAATACCCCTCCCCCATCATAAAAACATATTTTCATACTGCAGAATCGCCCCGAACACGTGAAAAAAGATTTGGAGCCGATTAGGGCTGGAGCCCCACTTGTAAATATTTACCTTTATGTCAAATCAAAGCACCGATGAAGAACATAAAATAAAATTTCAAACGTTTATTTTTCTTTTTTCCATTTTTTTAACGGTTAAAAATATTTTCGAAAAAAGGCGTCCTCACGGAAATTAAAATTCATTCGAAAATCCTTCGTAGTAGCTTGAAATATAGATTGGTATATTTTTTATGGTTGTATATTGGTTATATTTGTATATTGGTATGGTTTTTTTGTTGTTGTTGATTTGGGTTAATCAATAAGATTATCGGGGCTCGACCTTTGGAGGACAACCGAGCAATATGCTCGATACAGATGGCTTCAGGGCATAAACATTTTTGCATCTTGCTATGCTAATTCCTAAGATTGCAATATTGAGTCGGAATTATCAAGATTCAGAATATAGTCCGAATCAGGGACAAATTGTGAAAAAATAAATGCTATTTTCTTTTTATACCGCACGTGCCTTTTGTTCTCTATCGTCTAATCGAGTGGTTGATTTATTATGAACGCCGTGCAGGTTATAGGCTTCGATTCCGTGGACGACGAGAGCAAACCGGAAAATCCTCTCTTCGACAAGGACGTTTGTCCACCCGAGGCCTGGAACGACATTGAAAATCCTCCGTACGGTTACTATCAGTACTACACGTTTGCAAATATGACGGTGCTGAATCATTTCCGAGCGTAAGTCAAATTTTACGTTGCGCTCATTTTTTTACGGGTAATTATTTGCGCGTCGATAAACCCGTGGCTCACACCCCAGGTAGGAATTGACGATGAAAAAAGGGCTCGCCAAGCTCTGAAACAAGGCTCACATTTTTTAATTCAGGCTGAGCACCAGTCTGATTTCAGGCCTAGCTGAACCCCTGAATGATAACGCGGTTTCAGGCTGTTGCACGCAGGCTTGACCAAAGGCTGGTAGTAAAGCCTGTACTAAGCCTGAAACGACGAAACAACAAGGTTCAAAACGAGCCTTAATGAAGCCTTCACGAGCATTTATGACCAAGCTCATCCCAAACTCTTCTCGAGGCTATATGAGGCCTGTTTTTAGTTTTCTATATTCTACATTGGGGTAAATTTAATAAATTTGTAAAGAATTCATTTTATTTATTATATATATTTATTATTCATTGTATTATTTGTTATAAAATATATATAAAATATTTTAAACACAATACTTTATTTTATTTATTGTTTATGGGACACGTAATACACAGAGTGTACGCAAACCCCAGAGAGTGAGTATATACGAAATGTGTATGTGACGAGAAAAAATCTTTTTTGTGTACCTCATAAATATCGATAAGAGAATATGTTTAAATTTTCTGAGCTGCCTCCTTCGCTTTCGTTTTTCGTGCCTTCGCACCCGACAAATTTATGGCTAATTTTTTTTTTTCATAAAAGTACAGAAAAAATATTATTTAAAATTTATTTTATTTTATCACAACCTGAAACAAGCCTGCATCCAGCCTTGATTTTTTAGCCTTAAAATTTACTGGCTGAATAAAGCTTGAAATAACCCTGAGTTTAGGCTAAGCAGCCAGTCTTGGTTCCAGGCTGCTCCAAACGATGCAATGAAACCTGGCCCAGGTCTGTCTCACTCAGGCTCGGTGAAACAAGGCTCGCACAAGTTTGTTTCCATCGTCAGCCTTTTGATTCCCTACCTGGGACGGTACCAATTCTTCGGCGATTATCCATTATTACCAATTCGAGCCAAATTCGTCACTGTATTCAACGAAAGTTGAAAAAATTATTTTTATCATTTCCATTATTATTTTATTATATTATTATTTATCAGCGGAAAAGAATTGGCAGAGAACGACGCTTAAGGGGCTACGTCTACCTAGAGGCCCGAAAAAAATTCGGAATCGCCAAATTCCGAATTTTCTTTCTGGGAAACGCTTGGCGAAAAAGAAATGCATTTTTCGTAGACACAAAGGTACATATGATGGCCATTGAGGGCCTTAAAAAAATCACCGAAGAAACCGGAAAAAGAACAAAAACATGACCGCCTGCAGATGAAATTGTCTTCGCAGCGTTTGTCGGTGGAAACTCCAGCTCAAGGAGCCAGTCCACTTTGGAGCCACGAAAAAAAGGCTACTTTCGCGATTTTTTTTTGAGGATTTTATAAAAGATATGAATATAAAAGTTGTTGGGCTTGATAAATAAAGTCTTGAAATACATTAAAAAAAAATTGAATTCATTTTTATTCATTTTTAAGTACAAAAACTATAGTTTAACGTAACGCCTTAAAAATAGGTGGGCCAGGTAGCTCCATCACAACTCGGCAACGGCTTGTCTGAAACAAAAAAAATCAAAGTGCATTAGATTCAGTATGACACCAGCTACAAAATGACCCTCGGATACAAAGTTTGATCAAAAAATAAAAAAATGGCAGATGAAAAACGAAAAAAGTTTTTAAAAACGCGTTTTTTTTCGCAGTTTTTCGCAAAAAAGAGTAAAAATAACATTTTTAAAACCATCGAGGGTCATCTTGTTGCGAATCATGTTTCCAATATGTGGTTCAAATTTCAAGAGAATCGGTTTATTAGTTTTAGAGATACGATGGAGCTGGATTTTGAAAACGTTGTTTCGAGAAAAACGCGTTTGAAGTTTGTACTATGAAAAACTCTTACCTAAACTCAATCGGCAATTCCTGCACCGTACAAAATCCCTTCTGATTGCTCATCATCGTCGATTTCTTCAAGTCTTGCTTGCTGTCGATTTTTTGAAATTTTCAAAGTGGACTGGGCCCTTGAACAGTCCATCTAAAAACTAAAAACCGAACGGGTTATTCAAGTTAACAATAAATACGCGTCGTTGACGATAGTCGACGTGTAAAATAATTTTTTTTAACAACATGGTGACGAATTGAAACTCGAGCATACGAAATCTATGAAAAAAAGTCATTTGTTACGTAACTATTAAAAAATGAAGATCGATTGAAAAAAGTGACATCGTCAACGACCTTCAAATGTTTCTCGTCGTATCTCCTGTAAATTTGGAAACAATCCATCAAGTGTTTCTCGAGATATAACGGCCACCGACTTTGACAAGAGTGTTTCGAGAAAAACGCGTTTAATGGGGACCGGATTGAAATTCCGAACTTTAAATGCTCCGACGGTTTAAAATTCCGAATTTTAATGTTCCGAAATTTCAAGATGGGGCCGCGTTGAAATTCCGAACTTTGAATGGTCAGAACGCTCAAAACTCCGAAAGAATTTTACACGACAGACCAAAACTCCGAAAATCTTAACACCGTCAAAATAATTCGGCTATGGAAGTTTTAAAAGTTTCGAAATTTTCGACAAATCGACGAATTACTTCAAGAATTTTTGTTTATTAAGAAGTGATATTGCGTCAATTTTGAAATTTGTCTAGACAATGTTATACGTTGTACATCATTTACAGTCAACTGTGTAGACTTTCGCTGGTATGATCTTGGCATGAGGGCCCGGTTGAAATTCCGAACTTTGAATGCGCCGATGGTTTAAAGTTCCTAATAATAATGTTCCGAAATTACAAGGTTCGTCAAGATTATGCCAGCGAAAGTCTACACAGTTGACTGTAAATGATGTAGAACGTATAACATTGTCTGGACAAATTTCAAAATTGACGTAACATCACTTTTTAACAAAAAAAAATTCTTGCTATAATTCGTCGATTTATTGAAAATTGTGAAACTTTTAAAACTTCCATAGCCGAATTATTTTGACGGTGTTCAGATTTTCGGGGTTTTGGTCTTTCGTGTAAAATTCTTTCGGAGTTTTGATCTTTCGGGATATTATTCTTTCGGAGTTTTGAGCATTCCGATCATTCAAAGTTCGGAATTTTAACCCGCTCCCGTTTAAAGTTTGAAGTATTGTGCTCCTACCGCTTGCCCGGCCGACTGTCAGAAGCTGAAGCTCATTCAATATTAGGAATATTTCAATGAAATCTTCAGGGAATATAGCTAATAGGTGATACTATCGAATGAAAATACTTTTGGAAAGTGCAACTTTTTTAACCACCTCGGTGGCTGTAGCCCGCTAAATGAAAAAGAAAAACAACCAAGAATTTGCGAATTGATTCGCCGATGCAATTTATCACTGGCAGATTTTCCACATAATTATAGGGAGTACAAATAAGTCCGTTTGACGAAAAATGGCCCCACCAGGAGGTTATGGTTGGAATTATCAGCTGTAAAACGTCATATCGTAAGGTTGGACACTGGCAAGACCATAACCTTGAAATGTTAGCGATTTTGTATCAGCATCACATAATTAGTTTTGTGCGAAAATGTCGAGTTTTGAGCCGAATAGGCGTCATTTGCGGGAACTTGATAACTCTTCTTCACTTCTTTTATTTGAAGAAATCTGCAGCTGAGGCGCATCAATTGCTTGTAGAAGCATATGGCGAGGTTGCCTTAAGTGAGAGAAGTTGTCGCGGGTGGTTTCACAAGTTTAAGAACGGTGAGTTTGACTACTTGGAAGCATTGTTGGAGGGAGATTCGTGCCAAACTCGAGAGTTCACGAAAATGGCGCTTAATCGGCTCAAAACTTGATATTTTCGCACACGGAGAGAATTTTTAAGTATTTTTTATAGTGAAATCTCCGTAAAAATTACATTAAAAAATTGAAACCGGTGACAAATGTGCACATAGTCAAAAATTGACACTAGCTTTTAATATTTTGCTTCCATTCATGTAAAAATTTAAGCAAGTAGCATAATTTTTTACATTTCTTTCAGTAAAAATTCTGACACATTCTCATGTAGAATTTTAACAATGGGCTGCCTCAAAAATTCGAAGTTTCTACAGTAAAACATAACCTGGACAAACTTGAAATTTCTAAAATCCCTAGCGAAAAATTAATTCCGTATGATTAAATAACTACTCTATTTGTGTTCTTGATTGCTACTTATTTTAGCATATCATCTTTCCGTACCATTGTAGACGTCCTTTATCGAAGTTTCTTTTCACGTTTCTTTGTTTTCTTGCGTAGAACTGCGTAGAACACGTTAGACTGCACGAGACCACGAGGCTTTCTTGGCCCATGCTTCGTACTATAATGCGCATGCGCGGTACCGCTGTTGCTAAGCAATGCGGGTCGGCGTCGTTCGTGCTCGTCATACTGCGTCATACACAAGCCCACTCTCACAGCTTGCGTTCACGTATACGCACGCTCGCACACAGAGCTCACGCGTACGGTCAGGCGACCTAGCCCTAACTGTTTTACTATAAAGAACGTAAAATTCCGGTGGACGCACGGAAAATTTCGGCTTCCTTTTTTAAATTTTCATGGAAAACACGCAAATTTCTCAATGATCCACTGAAAAATTTCATTTGTATTAGCACTTTTTTAACTTAGTGTCGTAATCTTTACGTTTCATGAAATTTTACTATGAATTTCAGTAAAAATTCTGGAAAATATTTTAAATTTCTGTTACGCAAGAGTAAATTTTGATTCATTTCCATGAAAATTTATAATTTATTTCCTAAAAATCTGAAGAATTGCACATTTGTCACCGAGTTACTGTGATTTCACAGTAAAAATTACTTAAAAATTCTCTCCGTGCACGAAAAAGATTATGCGATGCGACTGGGGTAGAACATCCATAATTCGAATATCCATAAGCGAATATCCATAAGTACGAAAATCCTTAAGTTAAATATTCATAAGTGAATATCCATGAGTCGAATATCCATAAGTGAGTATGGAGTAGAAATGAGCGCCAACAATGGCGGGGGGTGGAGGAAAAGTGAGTATGGAGTGGAAATGAGCGCCGGAAACGGCGGGAAGTAGACAAATACAGTGAGTATTGAAGATAAGTATAGAGTAGAAATAAGACAACAGTATAAATAGACCGACGATTCTCAGTCAGAAATCAGTCTGCTTCCAAACTTTCTAGAGTGCACCTCTTCCAAACAACCCGGGAAAAAAGTTCATATCTGAATGCATCTGAATCATATCTGTAGAATCAGATATGATCAGACAAGAAAAACGGCCATATCTGTTCATGTAGTGTCATGACGGATCATGTATGCTTATATCTGAGCATGTATGATCATATCAGAGCCATTCTTATCATTTTGAGAGCAGACCCGTCCATATCGCAGCAGGTCTGACCATATCCAATCCCCAGGCAAGATCTGATCTTGTTGGACCAGATCTGATTTTATTGGGCCAGATCTGATCATGTCAGGTAGATCTGTTTTTATTGGGCCAGATCTGATCGTGTCAGGCAAATCTAACCTTATTGGACCAGATTTGTCTGTCCGTATAAGAATAAAATACCCTGGATCCCAGTAGACCTGGACATCTATGAACAATAGACCTGCCCATATGATAGAATCATAGTTTATCGGAACTATCAGACCAGGTATGACTCCGACTATATCAGAACAAATCTTACCCTGTTGAGACAGATAAAATCTTGTTAGTGCAGTCACGAAGATATTAAAATGTTTACATATATAGAACGAGGTTATTAACACGTCATCACTTGACGTGTTAATAATTAACAATATTATAGTAACTCACATGATCACATATGATACAGTCAGGCGAGGCGCCATATCTGATCGGATATCGTCTCACATCCTCATGTATCGTTTAATATATTCAGATGTTTTCATGTGTGAACAACTGAACTGCATATACGATAAGGTATGATTGTATAAGGCTTCGTATATTTTCCAGGTTTGGTATCGTATCTGATGGGATAAAATTTTGTATGAACGTGCCTGCTCATATGTCACATCATATATGTTCAGATATGGTTTCACACTGCCAACTCGCCTTGGTACCTGACCAGATAAAAACATATATGAGATCTTTATAGCAGAGTCTGGTACCGTATTTGATCGGATATGATCTTATACGAACAGATACATTCGCATATCACATCACGTATGTTGAGATACGAATTTACGGTACCTACTCGCCTTGGTACTTAGCCAGATATAAACAGTTATGAGTTCATACATGGTCAGGCCAGATACTGTATTTGATCAGATATGATCTTATATATGCATGTGTGATGTGGAATATGATCAGACCTAATCATATATGATACTGTAAAATGTCAGATATAAATATATCTGATACATATATGACAATTTTTGAAACATATATGAACATATCCACTCAGACATGAACTTTTCTCTATACTCACTTATGGATATTCGACTTAGGGATATTCATACTTATGGATATTCGTACTTATGGATATTCGACTTATGGATATTCGTACTTATGGGTATTCGATTTATGGATTTTCGACTTATGGATATTCGACGACAGTGAGTGATGCTGATACAAAATCGCTAATATTTCAAGGTTATGGTCTTGCCAGTGTCCAACCTTACGATATGACGTTATACATCGGACAATTCCAACCATAACCTCCTGGTGGGGCCATCTTTTGTCAAACGGCGGAGACTTATTTGTACTCCCAATAGAATGTTCCATTCGGATTCGAATATTTTTGTTGATGTCAAAATGGTTTCGATCGTATGTACACCCGGCAATATACATATATATGTAATACGAGAATCAGCAAGGAAATTGAAAGATTTACTTTGAATCGGCGATTTCAGAGAACAAGGAATGAACACGTTCGTCCTGAGACCGCATTGCGGTGAGGCCGGTCCCATTCAACATTTGGTCTGTGGTTTCATGATGGCGGAGAACATTTCTCACGGACTGCTCTTGAGAAAAGTTCCGGTTCTGCAATATCTCTACTATCTCGCGCAGATCGGTATCGCCATGTCTCCGTTGAGCAACAACTCGTTGTTCCTCAATTATCATCGTAATCCGCTCCCGGAATATCTCGCTCGTGGTCTTTGCGTCAGTCTGTCCACGGACGATCCTCTGCAATTTCACTTCACCAAGGTACGAGTGGCGTGTGGAGAACGAATGTGCGGCTGCTCAGCCCCAATCCCGACCAAATTACGGCTTTTGACGCAAAACATTTTCATTGTTCTTCAGGAACCGCTGATGGAGGAATACAGCATAGCAGCCCAAGTGTGGAAACTCAGTTCTTGCGACATGTGCGAACTCGCGAGAAATTCTGTTCTGATGAGCGGTTTTCCTCACAAGGTGAGATCAATTTTTCTCAATCAATTTTCAGTTACTCCAGCCGATGATCATCTTTCTTATCGGTCGATTATTGCCAGGATGAAAAACCTCACAGTCTTACCATCAAAAAGGTGGATTTATACTTTTGTACGCGTGTCCAATCTTAGTCAATGGATTCAAGCGAAGTAACACGAGAAAAAATATACTAGAACGATGAAAAATCATGTCTGGGATTTTTCGGGTTGAGAAAATCATGTTTGGGATTTTTCGGGTTGAGAAAATCATGTTTGGGATTTTTCGGGTTGAGAAAAGCATGTTTGGGATTTTTCGGGTTGAGAATATCATGTTTGGGATTTTTCGGGTTTAGAAAATCTCTTTTCGCATTTCCAATATTTTTGGCAAAATTGTAGAACGTTGGTGAAAAATCAGATTGTGGAAATAATTGGAGCATTGAGATTCCAACGGTATATTAATAATGAGAAAACAAATATTATGGAGGGGAAAAATGTTTGGGTGTGTTTGAATTCGTTAAAAGAATTCGCTTCTTCACTATTCACGTGTTAAACATGATTATGGATGATTGATCGAAAATGCGATCGTGGGAAGTGCAGCCAACATTCTTACGAAACATTGTGTTCGGAAACTTGTTTTCATTGTTTTGGAATTTTTTTTTGCGCAAAACTCCGAGCTATGCTATCCAAAGGAACATTTTCTGTCGACATGATCGACCCAACGGACCTACAAAATCGAGAAAAAAACAAACACGACCGAGCCGAAACAATCCCGAAAGAATTCCAAACAAACCCTACAAAGCACAAACACAACCAAGCCCAAACACAACCAAGCCCGAACAAATTCAAACCCGAACAAACACGTCCTAGTCTGAACAATGCCCAACAGAACCGAAATCAACATAGCCGAGCCCAAACAATCCCAAAAATCGCTTCAAAACCCAAACAAACAAAACCAAGCTTATCAAAACGAAGATATGTGCAAAATTTCAATCGAAGGCAACGGCTTTTCGGAAGTACAACCAACAATCGTTGGGCCACGTTATCTCATTCGACCCGTTTCCGACACCTTTGCAATTAAGGGGTTAGGCCACAGTAACGGGTATAAAATCATGTGCGAATTTAACAATTTTTTCTTCGTATGAAAAAGTGATTCACTCATAAAATTAATCACACATCTATTTAGTATAAATATCAAACTGTTAGAAAAAAAATATATATATCTTTTTTTCGATGTACAAAATGGCCGACTATTTATATTTTCTTTTGTTCTTTTTTTTAGGCGCTCCGAACAAAAAACAAAAATTTCGTCAATCTACATTAGAATACTTAGAGAAGTACGTACGGAATTTGAAAAATATTGTTTTATTCAAAAGTTGTAGGTATTTGAATGAATTTTCAGTGAAAAATTTCGTATAAAACTGCTCGTAAAATGAAAAGTTTTCGATTAATCGGAAATTCCGTACGTACTTCTCTGCGGAATGCAATTAGGAACGTAACTTTTAGATTTGAAGTAAATCGAGTGAAAATTGTTGAAGTTATTTGTCACGCCAATTGGAAAAAAGTTGTTTCGAGAAAAACGCGTTCAAAGTTTTAGGTACTTTATACGCTTACGTTATACGCTCAAAGTCGGTGAAAAAAAAAAAAAACATTTTTCGCTACAAATCGAGTAGTAATTTATTCGGTAACCCAAACAAACCCAAACAAACTCAAACAATCATGCTCAACATTGTTTATGACGATATACGTATGGATCTAACGAAAAATCGCGAATTTTATCGTTCACTTTTACAAACTTCAAATTCACATAACTTTTTACGGGGGTGGGAGTGACCGCCGTGATTTTTCTTCGGCATGTTGTTCGGGGGGGACCTATTTTTAACATTTCCCCCCATTCCGACCCCCTCAAAAGGTGGGCTCGTAATACCGAAAATTACCCTATTATCATCAGCGATACCCGGATTGTCATGTGAAACGAAATTGCGTGATTGGCCGCTCTAATTATTTCGAATGGCTCGTAGATGGCTCTTCAGTCGTCTATGACACGATGATCGGTCGGTCGACGTTGCAATGAACCGTTTTCTCGTCTCTAATGCTCTTTACTTTTCTGCGCAGAGCAAACAATATTGGCTGGGACCGAATTACACGAAGGAAGGTGTGGCGGGCAACGACATTACGAGAACGAACGTGCCGGATATCCGTGTGTCTTATCGTTACGAGACACTCGTCGACGAGCTATCCAACATATTCAAGGTCGTCGACAAGCCCGAATCCTTCTAGCTCATGTCTACCACGGTCGATGGAGAATTCACTCAATCTCGAACATCTTCCATATTTTTTTACTCACCGTGACTTCGGTAGGCGCTCTTCGTATGGCGATAGTCGGGGCCTTTGTCTCTTGTTGTCAAAATATCTTCATCTTCTCGTTTCTCTCCCTCTCTCTCTCTCTCTCTCTCTCTCTCTCTCTCTCTCGCTCTCTCTCTCTCTCTCTCTCTCTCTCTCTCTCTCTCTCTCTCTCTCTCTCTCTCTCTCTCTCTCTCCCTCTCTCTCTCTCTCTCTCCCTCTATCCCTCTGCCTATCAGTGATACCGAATCACAATTATTACGTTTTTTTTTGCGGCCACAACGAAATTGATATACGTCTCTCGCCGCAGTCGTGCATCGTGCGAACGGAAATCTTTATTTCCAGGTTTTGCCGTTTTTACTGGCAGCGTACACGCATGCGATATGTACCTTGTGCGAGCAAGCGACACACACACACACACACATTTCGTCACAATCATTGACAATTACCTAGGCGATAGTTTTCGGAATTTTTCTCAGCCATTTTTGCGCGCAATCGCATCATTCAATGTTTAACATTCACATTTATATCGAGTCGAGTATCTCGTCGATTTGCGGTTAGATCCGCCGAAAGATCATTCTCAAATCTTCTTCAATCGCCGTTTCACACGGTCGATGAATCTGTCATTTTGTTTTCGCCAGTAAAGGGGGTTTCCACAATGTTTATCTCTACAACGCTGCAAGTCCGCTTTTCATAAAAATGACCCTTCCTAAGGGCTGAAATACATCTTGAATTAACCCATAAAGGGGCCAGTCCACTTTGGAGCCACGAAAAAAGGCTGTTTCCGCGATTTTTCTTTTGAGGATTTTACAAAAGATATGAATATAAAAGTTGTTGGGCTTGACAAATAGTCTTGAAATACATTAAAAAAAAACTTTAATTCATTTTTATTCATATTTAAGTACAAAAACTATAGTTTAACGTAACGCCTTAAAAATCGGTGGGCTAGGTGGCTCCATCACAACTCGGCAACGGCTTGTCTGACACAAAAAAAGATCAAAGTCCATTAGATTCAGTATGGCGCCAGCTACAAAATGACCCTCGGATATAAAGTTTTATCAAAGCATAAAAAAATGGCATATGAAAAACGAAAAACATAAAAAAACGCGTTTTTTTCCCCAGTTTTTCGCAAAAAAGAGTTAAAAATCAAAAATCTAAAACGATCGAGGGTCATCTTGTTGCGAATCATGTTTACAATATGTGGTTCGAATTTCAAGAGAATCGGTTCATCAGTTTTGGAGATACGATGGAGCTAAGATTTTGAAAACGTTGTTTCGAGAAAAACGCGTTTGAAGTTTGTACTATGAAAAACTCTTACCTAAACTCAATCGGCAATTCCTGCACCGTACAGAATCCCTTCTGATTGCCCATCATCGTCGATTTCTTCAAGTCTTGCTTGTTTTCGATTTTTTGAAATTTTCAATGTGGACTGGCCCCTTAAAGCCCACGCGTGATACGCAAGTGATACGCAGCAGCTGTATCACCCCTGGAATTCACCCCGGGGAAGGGGTCAAATTTTCGGCCATTTCGCCGTATGAGCCAAAT
Organism: Ophion ellenae; assembly: GCA_963210295.1. Classification (NCBI taxonomy): domain Eukaryota; kingdom Metazoa; phylum Arthropoda; class Insecta; order Hymenoptera; family Ichneumonidae; genus Ophion; species Ophion ellenae. The sequence continues at coordinate 55,871,375 of OY723385.1, forward strand.
TCGTGAATTTTATGCCACAATGAATAAGAATACAACGTTTTTTAGCGATGAAAAGTATGTTTTCGTACATTTGTCCACGCATGTTTCGATTTTACCCCGATTTTCAAGTTAAAACCCCCTTTTCGCCCCTTAGGAAGGGTCAAAAGTCAATGTTAATACCATAAAAAGGAAGAACGGGCGATTTCGCCTGTAGGGTGACATTCTTTCTGCTGTAGACTGCAAAAAACAGCCTTTTTCTCTCAAGTGTTCAAACATAGTCGCTTGGGCGTTAATGGGCTAATATATATCTCTTCTTCAATTGATACACCTTATGTACCAGCTGTCGTAGAGTTAACGAGAATATTGCTCAGTTGAACGTTGAGTACTCAAAGTTCTTGTAGAGTTGATACATCGTAGAATTAAAGCAGAATGCAAATCCCTCATTGTGGAGTTGATACAAATCCGAATAAATACGTTGTAGGGATGATCACAAGGCTAGATCGTTGTAGAGGTTCAATATTGCAAACTCGAGACTCTTGTACAGTTGGTGGATTGTTGAGTTTCTACATTGAACAGTTTAACATTGTGGAAACGCCACCCTTTCAGTAAAATGAATATGAAAAAAAAAAACGTCAAGTTATTCGGTTCGAGCGTTTTTGCGAAAAATTCCGAAGACTATTTGCGATCATTGCCGGCGGAATCATCCGTCGAATCACTTGAAACGAGCCATGGAGCCTAGATACCAGGAGGTTCAGCGGCAATGCAAAGGCGCTGAAAAAAGGGTCCCCGAAAATGTGTCGAAGTGATGGCGCTGGGGTGCAGCGGCACCTACATATATAGTAATATATTGGTCAACGTGGTGAAAGTGATCGGATGAGTTTATAACCTCACGACAGACCGATCGTGACATCAAACGTCGAAATATCCGCCGATTCATAATTTCCTCATGACGGTTCGGAACAAAAAAACGCAAAAGCGAGAAAATATCTCAAACTCAAACTCAAAATGGCCGCGATACAGCCCATATGGAAAAACGTGTTTTTTTTTACAAATAGCTTCACGGGAGAACGGTTTTCTCGTAAAATATAAGACCTGAAAGAAAAACCAAAAAAATGACAATTTATATATTATTAGCTATGAGACTACCTAGAAATATGCTTTCAAATTTTGAAAAAATATCGCACTTTGAAGGAAATAAATCGATTTTTCGCCAAAAAAGCAGTAAATTGTTTTAAAAAAAAAGTTTACATTTAATCAAAAAACGGCTACGTACTCCCATAGAGAATGTAATTGTGAAGCTGCTATCAAAATTTCAAATCGATGCATGCAAAGGTCGTCGAGTAATCCGTGTTCCGAGATTGAAAAAAGTGTTTTCGAGAAAAACGCGTTTGATGTTGTACGAGCAACTGAGCGCGCGCTCCGAGGCGCTGCTACCAAATCGACAATTAAACCTTTAAATTGAAAAAATCGCTACAGGACCAATTGCGTATTGTTTTCATGACACCAAAGTATATTTAGGCAAGAAAACGTCTTTCCAAAATCCTAGTGTGGTGTTATCCCTTAACACGAATGAGGGTTAGGTACATCATCTGTGATCTGTCTTAGATCGCACCCATGTTTAGCGTATATCCATATACATATAGGTGCCGGAGCACCCCAGCGCCATCATTTCTCGTTCTCGTTTCGGGGACGAGTTGAAAGGCCTCGCTGAACCTCCTGGTATCTAGGCTCCATGAAACGAGCGAACGAGTTGGAAGGCCCGTCGACGAATGGAACGTGCCCCCTAAAAAAATCACGCTCCCGTACCGCGACTGTTCGAGGGTCCGAAAATTCGGGCGAATAGTGCCAATTAACGTGTTTACATACCCAATAACATCGTAATCGCTCGTTGGGAGTTCGAATTCATTTTCAGTCGGATACGAAAAATCAAGACAAGAAATAAAAAAGCATGGTGATGGGGAATGACCAATGGATAACACGGAGATACCGATAGATATAAAAGAGGAAATGAAGAAGATAAAAGAAACGCGACGCGATACATTATTGTAGCGAATGTTAAACTAGCGTCGGGTTATATTATACATTAGATTAAAAAAAAAAAAGAATGGAGACCTATTTGTACTCGAGTATATATGAAAAATAGCGTATTCTAGGAGATGAAACTGCGATTGATTCGTAATGGAAAATCGCGAGCTTGAATTAATTAACTTTCGGAGTATTTTTTTCCTCGTATTTACGGCTCCATTTGTTCTTTTTTTTTCGTAGACGGTGCCAGAACGCTGCGTGTGAATTTTATCACTCATTTTGTTATATTTTTATACCTATAATATGCCATATAATATACAAAAAAAAACCAACCAAATGTCGCATCACGAGTTCTAAACCGCACTCGTAATATAAACGTGATATTTGGTTGCTTTGTTTCGTTAGATACGAAATTATCCACGCAAATAGAATTTCGCGTTGAAGCAGAATTTTTTATATGTGTATTCGTACCATCGTTAACACGGCTTAACAGAGAGAAGCTATATTTTCTTTTTTACCAACGGAGAATTTTGTTTCTTGTCCGTTTTTTTTTCGTTTCACGAAATTTTCACCTGCCCCGTTTTTCCCGTTTGAAGTTTCATTCTTTCAGACCTTGAGCAGAGTTCTGAACGATGAAACTCGAGAAAAGAATGACAATATCGATGATTCCAAAAACTTTCGTATTTCACGATAAAATAATAAAAATAACAATAACAGTAAGTTAAAAAATATATAATATTGATAATAATAATTTCGAGAGCTATTAAAAAGTTTCATAAAGAACCTGTACCACAAGTTGTCGACATTTTTTTTTGATTTCCCGACTTTTCCAATTGTGTCTCCTGTTTCCAAAGACTCTCTCTCTCCCTCTCTCTTTCTCTCTCTTTCAAACATCTTTTTCAAGAAAATGACTCGTTAACCTTGAATGCATTTTTGTAGAGTACAGTGAAGAGTTCAGGATTTTTTCCCGTCGGCTAAGTTGCTTTATACGACGGAGAAAGCAAAAGTTGCAAAGCCGAACTTTGTCGATCGATAAATATTCTGGATTGGATTCCGTTGGGATATTTGGTGACTGGTCGATACTTTTCGCACGATTATTGGAGTCGCGAATCGTCGCAAAAATACCACGGGTCATATTCGTTGTTGTTGACGTCACGTCACCAGACCAAACAAAGAAAAATATGTCCAAACGAATCCAGCAGAAACAAAACATGTGCATGTTGCTTTCATCGCGAAATCAAAAACAAGCGACGAATAAAAATTGCAGCGAGTATGGAATTTGCATCGCGCTTTTGTTTTTTTTCATCGCGTCTCGTTTTATTCGCTGGAATGAGGGAGAGGAAATATGACGTGATTCAGCATTGAATTTTTGGGCGAGTACGAACATATTAACATAATTGCATTGCGCGATAATAACGTACCTACGTTTTTCTTGTACAAATTCTACGTGTATTATACCATGTATTATGTTACAATCTTAAGTTACATTGTATTATAATCTTATATTACAGCGAAAGTAACGAAAATATATATATATATATATGTACACTGCGACCTCTATTATCGGAACCTCTACGGATGCAACAGCCCCCCCTTTCCCACTATGTGCCGAATAGCGATTGGTGTGATTGAAGAAATTTTTTAGTGCAAGCATGCCTTTACAATCTTTAAGTTTGCATCGTTGGAAAGCAACGGAAATGCATTGTTTTTCACTGATAACGTTTCTCTTTGGCCGATTTAGGCTATGCAAATCATTCGAACGTTTTTACGAATTTTTCATTACAGATTTACGACATCACGTTGCAGCAAAAAAGTTTCGAATAACAATTGGAAAAGAAGATATTCAAAAAATCGATGCATTTCAACAATGCAAACTTGAACGTCATGAGGGTTTGTATCATATTTTTTACGCAAGCATGATGATTGATCAGCGGCTTGAAGGCTGCTCGAATTTTCATCTGCATGCTTGAACAGGCCAGACTCGTCCAAGCATGCCGGAACGTGTGTACCAGGCTTGCACAAGCAAACGTCAGTCGCAAACAGCCCTCCCTGACAATTGGCCTATTATTCCCGACGATCAACGAAAACGCGTTTGGTGCCGGATTTTTAGTTCTTGAAATCGCCACTACCTAGCGTTGGCTGTTATGTGACAGCCTTCGGCTCTAAATACGCATGCGCGACTCGACGAAATTTTGAAAACATTCAAAATAAGGACCACCCTGATATATAATAATCATATACGGAAATATTCCACGTTGATAATGTAAAGCTGGTAATGTTAAGCTGGACAAGACTTGTCAGGTTAACATTATCAATGTTAAGCTGATAATGTTAAGCTGAACAAGACGGGGCACAAATACGATTATTCAAATTCATCATACACGCGAATAATGGTTTTCATAAAGTCATCTACAATAGACGTTTATTCATGTAAAATATTCGAAACACCGGTGCACATACATATATATGCATGCCTGTCACACGACTACTAGCGCCACAGTGCGCCAAGGACATTTTGCGAACGGCATTTATCTACGAGTGTCAGTCCCCTGTAGGCCTATCCTGTAACTCGGTAGCGACAGCTTTCGCTATCGTTAGCTAGCGACAGCCAATCGCATGCACGATTACAGAAGAAAGGGAGCCTCCTATTGGCTGTCGCTAGCTAACGATAATGAAAGTTGTCGTTACGAGGCACAGAATAGGCCTACCGGTCGCGAAGTATCGCTCAGTGTTTACGAACTCACGTCCGGGTCTTATCAGTCTCGTAAATAATCATGCCGTAGATGCAAACTACATTCGCTGATAACTATGCCAATCCGTAGGTTATATTTTCAATTTCTTCAGCAGAGCTTTTTGGGAGTGTTTTCTTTTTCATCACCAGTCTTTACACCACGTACTCCTTTTTGCAATTTTCTTTTTAAAACGAGAGCTGCCCTCTGACACTGGCCTACCATTCCTGTACGATAAACGAAAACGCGTTTTGTCCCGGCTTTTTAGTTCTTGAAATCGCCACTACCTAGCGTTGGCTGCTGTGTGACAGCCTTCGGCTCTAAATACTCCGATCAGCTGAACGATTCGATACTTTCGTGGCTTTCGTCCTGTTATCGTTATTGCGACGTTATTCATTGTGTTCGAACGGAAAATCCTTAGACCGGAAAATCATTCGAAATATATCAATAGACTTTTATTCATGTGAAACATTCAAAACACCGGCGCAACATACGTATATGTGCATGCCTGTCACGCAACTACTAGCGCCACAGTGTCTTATCTACCAGGGTCAGGGGGCTGAACGAGAGCAAAAGCAGCCAGAGCGAGCGCTTCGTCATCCGAAAACGACAATTTTTCAAACGCAGACTGCGGCCGTTCAATTACGCTTGTGTCGTGTGGAGGCTATATGAAAGTTATCCTTGCCTGTGCAAACAAAAATGTGCACGCACGCTTGTCAAGCTTGCAGTTACGTGTGCAGCCACCTCAAGAGAGGGCTCTGAGGGTCACTACTACCAGCTACGTCAGATGCGCAGCTGACGCGAGTGGATGTTGCGCAGCCGCCATTCTTGCAAGTGTGATGCGGAGCCGATCTCCCTACTGTGTCGATAATGGAGATCGCAGTGTATAACGTTTGAGCTTTGAAAAAAAGAACTACGCTTGACAACTAAAAGCCACTTTACACATGGCAAAATGCACTAAATGAAAAAGACTCTTCATTTAGACAAGTGTAAAGATACGTATCCGTGAAAAAAAAAAATGGACATATATAAACATGTATAATTATTTATACTCATATATAACATTATATACAATTATATATGCCTTAACATGACATCATGAATGATGTAGATATATTGCCATGTATAGTATTGATTTTTTCTAGGTGCGGACCATACATGCCCATATACGATCATGTATGTTCAAAAGTTGGTACTCTGAACTCGTATATGATACAACATGTACTATATATTATCATATATAATTGCATTTGCCCCCCAAAAACCCATACATGATTGTATATGAGACCACGTATGTGAACCTGTATATGATGAACAAACTATTTTGGTGTCATACATAATCATATGTGTAATCGTAATTATCCGCAACAACTTTATTTGAACGGATATAATAACGAAAACATATATGACCATGGACATTATTTATGTTTATATATGTCCATTTTTTTCACGGGTAGCCTGTTGGACACATTAATTAGACAATCAGACTCACTATACGGACTTAGCAAGCTGATTAGATCAAGTGTAAAGCGCGAGCTCCGAATTCCCCCACCACTTGTGTCTAAATTTAGCGCACTGAATTCAGCCATGAGTAAAGCGGCTTTAACGAGCTATATTCGCGTAGATCTTTTTTTATGTTGCAACATATTCGCACTCTCCATATTTCGAAAAGCAACATGTGCGGACCATTTGCTGATGAAGAGCTTGAGGAGAGTGCGCATCAAAAATGGTCAAATAATTGATTTACAGAACCGACATATATACGTAATGAGGAAACAAATATATATGCATAGTAATAAGAAAAACAATCTTGAACGAAGGACTATTGTTTGAGTTTCAACGACCCGTTTTTGACACTTGCGCAATTGAAATATTCATTATAATCGGCAAATCGCGGATTGCTGTGTGAGGGGAAATAGCGCGTCCACGCGGTATGTTTGATCTATCAGAATTTGACGAGAGCAGCGTGTACCAAAATGATGCCTATGAGAACATTCGTACTGGCGAGGGGTTTGCCATTGGACGAGGGAAACTCGTCATCCGCAGATTCTGTGGTTGTTTCTTCGGTGGACGTATCCTCAGGCATCTGATCGGTCGTGGAGGGATACGTTGGATGATTAATGTCGTTAGGTACAGTGGAATTCTCTTCGGGACGTGCTGTCGGATGATCTGACGTGCCTTCTGTTGTAGTTAAGTTTTTTCCCTCGTACTGCTCTGTCGATTCGTTTTCTTCTGTTTTTTTCTTCGTTTTCACAGTGGAATTCTCTTCGGGACGTGCTGTCGGATGATCTGACGTGCCTTCTGTTGTAGTTAAGTTTTTTCCCTCGTACTGCTCTGTCGATTCGTTTTCTTCTGTTTTTTTCTTCGTTTTCATCTTCTGTTTTTGTTTCGTTTTCTTCTTCTCCGTTTTCTTCTTCTCCGTTTTCTTCTTCTCCGTTTTCTTCTTCTCCGTTTTCTTCTTCTTCTTCTTCTTCTTCTTCTTCTTCTTCTTCTTCTTCTTCTTCTTCTTCTTCTTCTTCTTCTTCTTCTTCTTCTTCTTCTTCTTCTTCTTCTTCTTCTTCTTCTTCTTCTTCTTCTTCTTCTTCTTCTTCTTCTTCTTCTTCTTCTTCTGCTTCATCTTCTTCTTCTTCTTCAGTTCCTTCTCGATTATCTTCTGCTTCATCCATATCTTCTTCTTTCTCTGTTGCCTTCGCTGCTGCCGCTGCATCTTCTTCTCCGTCGCCATAAAACGTTTCAGAGGAATTCGATCCGTCATTTGGGTTCGACTTCAAGACTAGTCCGGCGTTTGGCGAAAGGAAAAAACCATCCCGTGGCACAACGGTCCTAGGGATCCGAGACGAGCAGATGTCAGTTTTTGCTTGTCATTAAATAAATGTAGGGGAAAGGTTTACGAGTTGACGCCATGAGGTAAGATGATCATTTTCGATAGCGACGAAACTATTAACGCTATCGAGTGATATTATTTGGTAAAAGATAGCGCCCGGCACACCACCACCACCCCCCCCCCCCCCCCCCGCGTTAGTTAATTTATGATGGCGAGCGACGCACTTGTTTTGACGGATAAAAATAAAAATTGCGAGCTGTTGATCTAAGGCAAGGTTGACTTTAAGCTTAGGTAACTTTTATTGTATACTGTCAGTTGCAATCATTGTTGTGTTTTGCGGCTTTAGAACGAGCTCAATTTGGTTTTTGGTTGGCGTGGTAACAGTGGAATAATTATACGTTATGTTACCGAGCAATGAATGAAAAAGTTGAGTTTGGGGCAAGATGAAGCCCTTCTAGGTGTACAAGATGTTCCCTAGGGATCATACACAAATATCATAGCCACTTTATTTTTGTTAAATAGATTGTCCACTTATGCTCAAACTACACTACTAATGTATAATTGATCTCACAAATAATAATTGATATACCTAAGTGATTTAAGACTGGCTGTAGAAGACTGGTTTAGTTGAATTCTAGTTGAGTGAGATAAAACTTATAAAGGTAATTTAACTTGTAAGTTCAGTTTATGTTGTATACCTATGATTAATATATATAAAGGTATTATAAAATCGAGCAAATTTTTATTTACATTTACCTAATTTGTGAAAAAAAAAGAAATCCCAAAATAGGGGCATTATGATCCGGGGGATCGTCTTGTCCATACCCTAAAGATCATCTTGAACACCGGGGTGTCCGAGATGATCCTTATGTAAGGTTTAAGGGAAGGTTCTACCTTGTTGGGCCAAAAAATGTTCGATTTTTCACCAATTTTTGTTGCGAAAAGTATTCAATATAGAATGTTGATAGTTGGTATGTTGACTAAGCGGTCTTTATTGAACATTAAAATATTTTTTAAAGTTTGACAAAACATGGCGGTGCGAGTGGGAGGAGCCACGTATGTCGGTGCGCGGGCGATGACATTCTTCGCTTGCGGAAGACCTAAGTCCCGGACAGGTGATCTGGAGCAAAAAAATCAAACATATTTTTACATTGTACAATATTGTGTATAAGTTGACCTAAAATCAAGAAGAAAAATTGAAAAATAAAAAAAAAACAGTGAGCTAAAAACTGCCAAAATTTTTGGGAAAAAAACTAACTTCCTTCCGATCGCTCATAATTTTTAAATTTTTTTTCTTGATTCTAGGTAAATTTATAAACAATATTGTACAAAGTAAAAATATGTTTGATTTTGTTTGCTTCAGATCACCTGATCCGAGACTAAGGACTTCCGAAAGCGAAGAATTTCGTCGCCCGCGCACCGACGATATACGTGGCTCCTCCCACTCCCACCACCATGTTTCGTCAAACTTTGAAAATTATTTTGATGTTCAATAAAGACCGCTCAGTCAACACATCAAATATCAACATTCTATATTTAATACTTTTTGCAAAAAAAATTGGTGAAAAATCGAACATTTTTTCGCCCAACAAGGCAGAACCGACCCTTAAAAAAAAGATTTTTTTTTTATTGAAACCCTAATAAATTGAATATTTTGAATATGCCAATCGTAAGATAGATAAATATGCCAGTAGTAAAAGCCTTCAGATCTTAATTATGTTGAATATTATTGAAGTTACGAGCATTCTCTTTTAGGGGAATCATCTCGTACACCTTTCCCCTACATTTTGGAAAACACGCTTGATAATTGTACATTTTTAAATCGTACCTCTGTGCATGCTCATTGTCGGAAGTGACGAGGATGTCCAGGTCCTTGCTCGTGTCCGGATACAACTCCGTCATATTCAGTGTTTGTGACGTGTTTGCCAAGTTCAAGATAGCCAAGTAAACCGGGTGATCGGTCAATGTTCTACGAATTCAAAAAAATGATTAGTCAAATAGAGTTGTTAATGTTATGAAATTGTAGTGTCTGTCTGTACATCCGTTTTTTTAGGCTGAAATTAAGCTCGCGGGGTTGGAATACGATGCTGAGGCGATATCCATAATTTTGGGAAATTTCGTCTGTCTGTTTGAGCGACGTAAGCGCGGCTGAAGCTTTTTTTGACTGAATCTTCGGTGAACATAAAAGCTTCTGAAATTTGTACGCACTCTGTTTCGTCTGGTACCGTCAAGTGAACTCGAAGAAAATGCAACTTTCCTTTCACAAGGATAGATTCGCGTTGTACCCTTCAGCATTCATAATAATGTTCTTCAGTGAATATTCAATGAGAAAAAGTTCACTAGCATTAACCATTATCGCACTCATAAGGGGTGTGCATAAGCTTGAAATCCCGAAAATATGATTTTTTTATTGTTTGAATTTTTGTCGAGGATCTGAACGGTAATTTGAAATAAAATTTTTGAAAAGTTCCACAAAATGACTGAGTTATAGCGATTTTCAATTCGTCAATTCCTCAAAATCAATTCGTCTAATTCACTTCGAATTCAGACAGCGCATAGTTTATAACATTTTCTATCGTACGGCCGGATAAGTTTTTGAATATGTTTATCCATTTTTCAATGGCAAATGACCAATGTTGTTTTTGCGGTCAAGAATCGGACTTCTGTTTTTACGTCTCGTGATTTTCGTAGTTTTTCGAATTTCAAAAAGTATCCGGCTATATGAAAGTTTCATTAGTATACTGAAAGTGCATTTTTTTATTTTCCATTCCGGATCAGCCGAGTTGCCAGAACGATCTACACCAATTGGCAATGCAGCAACTGCGGTAGTCCGTTCAAATAATAATAACTTCTCTGTTTAACAATATTTTCCAATAAATAAACTCAAACTTGCCAGGACTATGCGTCAATCAGACTATGCGTGGTTAAAATTTCGACAATTTCCGAAGTTTTGTAAAATTCTCAAAAATTGACGGAGTTGTGACGTCTTTTGGCAAGGGTCAGATCGCCCACTGCGCCACGGCTACCATTGCTGCTCTTTTTCCTTTTGCCTTCTTGAAACTATTGTTTATTGAACAGTGTAAGTCGTATCTCAAAATCAATTCGTCTGATTAATTTCAAATTTGGACAAAGCATAACTTATAACATATTCTATCGTATGGGTGAATGATTTTTAAATATGTTGATCCATTTGTTAATAACAAATTACTAAAGTGGTTTTTGTCGAAAATCGGACTTTTATCCCTACAGCTTGTGATTCTTGTAGTGTTTAAGGGGCTATACCAGTGTGACACTTTCAAAAAATCGATTTTCTTTGCCTTTTTCCTTTGCCATTGTGTGGGCCAGGTATAGCTGATTAGCAGTTTTTATGGTAAACATTATTTTATCTTGCAAACATCGATAGATAAAGCTTTAAACGCGATTTTTTCGAAATGAGATTTTTCAAATTTGCTGACATTGTAACTCAAAGAGCAATTATCCGATTGACTTGAAATTTGAACTGAGTACTCTCGAATTTATTTACTCTACAATGACGTACGATATTTTTGATCGGATGAAAATTGACGATTTGGCTTTGGAAAAACAACCATTTTATAGGCAAGAAAACAGACTTTTTTTCACAACTACGCCATTTTGTTAGATTTTGATATTTTTCGAAAATCCTATGTCATTGTACAGGAAATACATTCCAGTTTAATGACATTTTTTCCTTTTTCGGTTTCAGCTACTCAATCGGCCGGAATCATGTCAGCAGTGGAGGAACTTTTTTTTTTGGCGCCTCCGAAGGCAGCGCATAATTCGCTTGGATCTCAATATCTTTCTATGAAAAAATTAGGTAATATAGATCAAATATAGCCAAATAAATTCTTAATTTTCCGAAACATTTAATTGAGTACTTTTCTTCCAAAAAATTCCCGAAAATCACCCAAATTTTCAGCGTTCACCCTGGTATAGCCCCTTCAAATTTCAGAAAGTATCCGACCATGCAAAAGTTACACCGTCATGCGAAAGTGCATTTTTCAATTTTCCTTTCCGGATCAGCCGAGTTGCCCGAACGATCTGCACCGATTGACAATGCAGCAACTGCGGTAGTCCGTCTACATGATAACTTCCTTGCTTATCAATATTTTCCGATAATAAAAAAACCCAAACTTGGCAAGACTATGCATCGATCGTTTTTAAAATTCCGATCTCGTCATTCAAATACTCTCATAAAAAAAAATTTGAAAATCGACCAGTTCTTTGGGTCCAAGCAGTCCGCATTAGATTTGCAAACGACTGTGCATTCGGCTTGCGAGGAACATTTAGAAACGTCAGCTTCCACCTACCTTCGCAAGACGAGCACGCTGTTGTTGTTCATTGTTTGGAGTTCCCAGTCGCCACCTGTGAAGACGGGATTTTTCCTCAACTTGGCGAGTCTCTGGTAAATGTTCAAATGACTTTGGGGTTCCACAAGCTGTTGCGCGACGTTGACGCGAACGTAATCCGGATTTGGCGGAGTAATAAGCGGTGTCCCTTTAGTGGTGAAGCCAGCCGAAGGAGACGAGTCGTCCCATTGCATGGGACTTCTCACGAGATTCTCGTAACTGTAAATGTGATCGAAAGGTTTCGGGCTGCCAGTTGTCTCCTCGTTGACGATCTTCGATGACGTCGGGGCGTCTTGCATGCCGATCTCGTCGCCAAAATACGTGTACGCCTGGCCGGGCAACAGCATGCTCAACATTGAAAGAGCATCGAGCCTGTCCGATCCAACTCTCAATGTTATCCTCGAGCTATATCGACTCGAGAGCTATGACAGCGCAAAGGAATAAAATTGGATTGTTATTTAATGACTTTTTTTTCAGACCTGCACGAAGTTTTTACGAAGCGAGGTTCACGCGTGTCAGCTTACCATCCAATTGGTACTGGCGTTCAGTGGGATCGCATTCAGCCAATCTTCGATACCGCTCTTCAGTTCGGTGGCATTCGAGCCTGCGATGGCGTTGCTCCTGATGAAATAGTCGTTCGATGGCATTACGTTGTTCCAATCAGAGTTACCGTAGAACGACAGTAAATTGGTTTCAACGTCCGGCGATGCAGCTATCAAATACCTGCGATCAATTGAGCGTATATCAGCGGTGCATGGTACATATATACCAATCTCACATGGAGCACTTCTATTGCGTAGGTAAATACTATAGGACTGATAGGAACGTGCCACCGTTTTGCACGGAGTTAAGGAAGACTTGGTCCTTGGAGTGCCATATTTCAGGTGTTTACATTTTATTTTTTTTTAAAGGAAACGAGTAAAGCTTTCTGAGTGCGGTTTTTCTTGCTTTTATTCATGATATACAGAACGTTAAAAAAAAATTAAAAAAAAAAACCAAAATGGCGGCCGTTGCAGCTCCGCGAAAACAGGTCCTCAAATCGCGGGAGGTAAACGGCTGACATCACTGCCCCCTCTTTATTGATCTGAAACACAAATTCAAAGCATATTATCAATCTGTGACCCTTTGGTCATGGAATGACGGATGGGTTTTTCGTTTACTACAAATTTCGGAAAATGGCGGCAATTAAAAAAAAATCGAATTTTCGCGTTTTTTTCGCATAAAAAGATAAATAATAAATGCAAAAATGTATCTATCGAAAAAACGATCGGTCATTCCGTGGAGACATATTTTCTGAGTATGCTCTCCAAATTTCAGGTCGATATGTTAATTACAGCGGTCAGGAGAATGTCAGCCATTTTTAAAAACGTGTTTTCGAGAAAAACGCGTTTAAAGTTTTGTAATGTGTTTACACAAATGTGTTTATAATTACCGCTAATCGGCAATGCCTGGTCCATAGAGGCATCCCTCCTCTTCTTCTAGCTGCTCATGTTGAGCCGCTAACATCTCCCGCTGCATTTCAAGGACAAAGTCCCCCCTAAGGGGTGAGATGTAGTCAGAGGCGGGAAAAAACGAGGATTTTCAATAATTTTTATTTGATAGTAATTAAGTTTGTTTTACAAAAGTGGTTACACAAACTTTTTATGTTATATTTCAACTTGACTTGTACAAATTTTCAAAGGAAAATATTGATTATTTATAAAAATATCGCCATCTCTGTCGGACCCCCTTCGGGATGTAGTGCTTTGCGGTGACCATCATAAAATTTTACTGGATCATCTGAAATCGAAAAACAAAAAAAATCATGTCTAATAATACATCTAGTCCTTAATCGAAGCATTTTTTTAAATTAACAAAAAGGCGGCTTCCGACAGATAACTTTCGATTTTCGACCAAAAAATCGCTCGTTTATTGTTTAAAATATAGAAATTTTCAACAAAAATGAAAATCCTTCGATTTAGGACTAGTTTTCAATGATAGCAATAAGCACACCAAATTTCATCAAAATCCATCGAGTGGTTTTTGAATTATAGTGGTCACCGACTTGAAAAACATAGTTTCGAGAAAAACGCGTTTAAAGTTTTTCGATGTGGATACGGTATTATATGTTCGTAAAATTTTGAGCTCGATGGATGAAGCTAAACTTTTTTTTATGTATTTTGATCCGCTGAATCCGAATATCACAACTTTTTTGCCGAAAAGTCGAGCATTCTATTGTTTATAGCCAATTGTTAAAACAATTTTTCAAAAAATTAAAGTTTTTCGGGATGACTTTTTTTTAAACGTTTTGGGCGATTTTAAAACGAAAGTATTCTTTATAAAATTTTGCTAAAGTTCACAGTTTTTGAGTAATACATTTTTGAAAATTTCAGAAAGAGTTTTCCAATTTTACACTTGATTTATGTATAGAAATACTAATTAAAAAATTACTTACATGTAATCATCAATTCCTGGCCTATACAATAAATAGGGCTTCTGCCGATGTGGAGCTTCCAAAATATCAATTTGTTGATGTCTTCGAAGCATTCTGCCTTCCCGGGTATTATCGTTTGCGCGTTTGTCAGCCGCTACCTGCCATGGGGACCCGACGCCCCTTCACTAATTGTGGGATATCCCAGGAACTATTCATCAGATTGACTTGACATTTTCAGGGCATATTTTCAAAACATGGTATTTCAAGAAAAAGTTAAAAAAAAATCGATTTTTTGAAAATTCTGACTGCATCTCACCCCTTAAGCACTGATTTTTTGAATGTAATAGAAGCTTGCAAAATTTTGATCGATGCAGTGATTTTTGAGATATCCTGGTCTCCAATTTAGAAACAAAGTCATTGCAAGAAAAACACCATTAAAGTTCGCCGGTTTGCGTAACTTGCTTATAAACGCCCATAACTCTCTCAATCGTGAACGGATGAACTTGAAATTTTCAGGGAACATTTTTGATATAGTATATTTTAAGAATCCGGCGAATACCAAAAATCAATATTTGCAAAAATTTCAACTCAGTGTAAGCGTTTCGCTGAAGCATTTAAACATTTTAACTAGTAGACTTTTCGCTCCGAGAAACGCATGTATACCGTATATATAGGCCTAAGATAACGTAATCTGGGGGTCACTTGATAAATTAAAAAAAATTCTGACGTTATACGTTAACTAGTGTCTAGAAGGCTAGAAACAATAATTTGGTTGTCTGAAGCTCTTTGTAAAATTCGAATAAAGTTAGAGAATGGATTCTGACACAAAATTGAAAGGACGAATTGGACTTCTGTACATACTTGAATGATGAGGAACTATCGTCCGAAATTCATCGGACACGGAAATTTATGAATTGAATACAACTCGAACTTCCAGGCTGGGACTTGCGTGTAGCATTGTGTGCAGCAGAATATGCTGCACTCCTTATATGAATTAAAAGTGCAGTATATATGAGCCTAAAGAAGGCATCATTAGGTATTGCGTAGATCTTTGCTTCCGGAAATATCACGTCTTGCAATATTACTATTTATATAATATTAACATTTTCTTTGTTCGAATGACTTTATATTGTGTTAAAAAATAAAGCTGATGAAAGTTATAATTTTTGGAAAGAAGCCCCGAGCGAAAGGATTAAGATTATTCAATTACGACATTGCAAGCGTATGTAGGAAATTACACTCGCGAGAACGTAATTGGTCATCAGTTGGGAGAAATTATTAGTCGCTTTGGTAATTAGGTAACGAAGTGATCAGAATTATCCAAATTATCCAAATGACATATCCCTGTGGAGAAAATTTATTAGTGATCGTATTCAGCTTCCCCAAAGTACGAAGGGGCGAGAGGGAGGTGAATGATTCTAAATTGTTACGAATTTATTAGACTCCGTAAATAATTCTTCGAATATTATCAATTGATAATTGCTTAAGTGTAATTCATAACGAGGAAACGAGTAAAAAAATCGAGGCGAAAGTACATACGTAAAAGGGAGAAAAAAACCGTATGCTTGAGAGAAATTCCTGAAAAAAATTAAGAATGCTTTCTTCTTGAAAACGACAAAAAGATTATGGAATATACAAGGGGGGGGGGGGAGATTTGGATAGATACGAGGCATCTTTTCCGTTTGGCCGTCATTTGTCAAGCCACCCCGTATATACAGATTCGAACTCGGGAGCTTTCGATTTCCGTTCGACTGCCCCGACCACTGAGCTACGCCAGCCCGCTTACCTCACCTTTCTCGGATAATCTTGATATTCGTAACGCAACGTTACAATCTATACGTATTATACAGTCTCGTTACTGACTGACTGACATTTAGATAACGCACAGCCTAAGCCGCTGAAGATAAAAACATGAAATGTCGAAGATACGTTCCTCAGAAGGTGTAAAGGTGTACTAAGAAAGGATTTTTCGTAAATCAACTCTTAAGGTGGTGAAATAGGGTGTCAAAGTTGTAACCCCCCGAAAAAACTCCGAGAAAAAATGCGGTGCGGTTCTGGGCCGGGATTCGAACCCGGGACCTTTCGATTGCCGGTCGACTGCCCCGACCACTGAGCTACGCCAGACTGACTGACTGATTCACTGACCTATAGATAACGCACCGCCTAAGCCGCTGAAGATGGAAGCATGGAATTTCGAAGATACGTTCTTCAGAAGGTGTAGAGGTGTACTAAGAAAGGATTTTTCGTAAATCAACTCTTAAGGTGGTGAAATGGGGTGTCGAAGTTTGTATGAAAATTTTTGTTTCTCGTGTGTATCAACACGGGCGAAGCCGCGCGCGGAAGCAAGTATTCTATATTAAAGATACGATACGTCACTGAATAAAAGATAAATTATTTTACGTCGTATTTTTTTTTTTTCATTCTCATACGACGACTTTTTCATTTTTTCCGTTGTATTGCTACCATTTTGATCATAAGACGTCGTTGGATCATCAAAATCGTGAATGAAGTAGGGGCATATAAAAAATAGAAATTTCCCCCACGGGCCAACGTCACTATGACAATTTTCGTTGCGATATACGTACTTGGATTCGGAACCATGAAATGTCGACAATACATCCATGCCGATACGAATATCGGCCAAAAATGTCTGGCTCTCCGGCAAGCCACGTGTATTTTCTTCCTCCAAAGGGGACTCCTCATCTCGTAAGGTGCGGTCTTCGAAAAAGTAAGGGGCCCCTGTTATACGAAAACCATCCACGCCTCTATTCGACCAAAATTGGAGCAAAGCCTGCAAGTAAACGATAATCAAAAAGCCATATTTATCTCCCTCGCTCTTTGTTGTTCCCCATAAAATCGTAGCATAATATTGAACATTGTGTTTACCATTATTTCGCTGCGAACGCGGGGATTTTCGAGGTTCAGATCGGGTTCGCGTTTGTGAAATTTATGGTAGTACCATTGGTTTCTATCATCGTTATACGTCCAGGCAGACTGCTCGCTGTTGTTCCAGATGCTCATCTGTAGCGAACAAAAGAGATCAGTCACAGCTTATCCTACGGTGGAATTGATTCGACGTGTTTGACATCAGGATTCTTAATCCAGATACTACCACCCCGGAGCCCGGAAAACGGTGGCTTTCGACAATTTTTTTATGGATACCTAGTTGATAGAATGAACATTATGTTTAGTGGTCTTTGTTCTACGTATCTTCACAGATGTTTTTTCACAAGATTTTGTAACAAAGGGTGAAGCTCGATGAAACGAGTCAACTTTGCCTGATAGTGCCCTGCAACCGGCAACAATAATCGCCAATTCTTCATCGATTGACTTGACTTTTTTTTGGAACCTTATAACAGTATTCTACATCGAAGTACATACGGAAATTATTGATAAGGTGGAAACTTTTTCCGAAAAAATTATTAGTTGCGCAACTAAGTTCTCGCTGTTTTTTTTAAATGAAAATGCCACTTTATTGTGAAAAAATGGTTACAAATGAATCATTCAAAATATTGCCCATCGCTAGCGACAACTTTTTCCCATCATTCTGGCAGAGCTCGAATACCGTCACGGTAGAAGAGTTCGTCTTTTGAGGGTATCCACGAATCAAGCCATTTTGAGATGTCTTCATATGAGCGGAACTGCTGATTAGCCAGACCATGTGCCATCGAACGGAACAAGTAATACCTAATCGGACGGCGCGATATCTGGGGAATATGGCGGGTGGGGTAGGACTTCCCATTTGAGCGTTTCTAAGTAGGTTTTAACCGGTTTGGCAACGTGAGGCCGAGCATTGTCATGCTGTAAAATCACTTTTTCGTGCCTCTGCTCGTATTGTGGCCGCTTTTCGCGCAGTGCTCGGCTCAATCACATCAATTGAGTTCGATACCATTCCCCAGTGATGGTTTCGTTCGGTTTCAACAGCTCATAATAAATAATACCGCCCTGGTCCCACCAAATACACAGTAAAACCTTCGCAGCGTGAATATTCGGCCGAGGCGACGACGTAGAAGCATGACTGGGCAGTCCCCATGATTTTGTTCTCTTTGGGTTGCTGTAATGAATCCATTTCTCATCACCCGTAACGATACGATGAAGAAAACTCTTCCTTTTTTGCCGCTGGAGCAGTTGTTCACAGGCGAAAAAACGACGCTCAACGTCTCTCGGCTTCGAATCATGAGGAACTCAAGTTCCCTGTTTTTGAATCATTCCCAACGCATGCAATCGCTTGGAAATGGCTTGGCGGGTAACTCCCAATGCTGAAGCAAGCTCTTTTTGCCTTTGGCACGGATCTTCATCGAGCAATGCCTCCAATTCAGCGTCTTCGAAGGTTTTTGGCCTTCCTTCACGTGAACGGTCGTCAACATCGAAATCAGACATTTTCACACAACCAAAAGTATACGACGCAAAAACAAAATCACTAATGTGTCAAAGCGGTTTGTTTACCATATTTCTAAGCTTGGTTCATGACGTTTTGGTTATGTCACAATCGACCAGCACTTACCAGTGGAGCCACCTCTTGAAAAACATCGGGAACTTAGTTGCGCACCTAATACTTTCTATTATCTTAACCGAAAAAGATATTTTTAAACATGCACCAATTGATCGAAAATCGATATGTTTCGATTTTTTTGAAGTTATAAGCTTTTACTTAACTTGAATTGTTTGGCACCCACTTCCCAACTACTTAGAGCGCTGAAAGTTTTGCAAACATGCATCTGAGAGACGACAATGCATGATCCAACTTTAATAAAAATAAAAAAATTACTTGACTTTCTGTGAGATGCAAAACGGAAAATCGATATTTCACCCACTTCCCGATAACTCCGAGTTCTGGAATTTTGCAAACATGCATCGAAGAGGTTGCATGGAAAGTGCATGAGAACATATGAATTGGCTCTGAGTATTCTCGGATTGCACAATCGTTAAAAAAGTCCAATAGGTAAAATAGGTTAAGAGATAAGGCCCAATAGGTGGTGAGCCAACATCTATGATAGATGCCACCTATCACGGTTCTCCAAGATTTTTCCTGACAATCAACCAATAAAAAAAGACCCGTTCATTTGGAAGGATTAATCCCTATTTGCAGACATTTCAGAGCTCTAGTAAAATCAATTAAAGACTAAAAAGTAGAAAATATTTTTCTTTACCAAGTCACCTATATGTGACCATAAATAAAAGCTTGGGGCGCTTAAAATTTAGACATATAATCTTTAATTTACATAAATCCGTTAACATATCAACTGTATTTAATTTACTGTAAAACAACCTAAGATTTCTTATATAAAAATTCTGAAACTGAGCATAAATGTGTGATAATAATTTTTCTAATTACTATTGTGCCAAATTAAATACGGGTAATGAAACTAAATTGATCGAATTTATTAAATATTTAAGCAGTTGAGCGTCACAAGCTTTAAGGGGCCAGTCGACTTGGAAAATTAAAAAAAATCGATTTTTCTTTACTGTTTTCGAAATCGATGATGAGCAATCAGAAGGGATTTTGTACGGTGCAGGAATTGCCGATTGAGTTCAGGTAAGAGTTTTTCATAGTATAAACTTCAAACGCGTTTTTCTCGAAACAACGTTTTCAAAATCTAGCTCCATCGTATCTCCAAAACTAATAAACCGATTCTTTTGAAATTTGAACCACATATTGTGAACATGATTCGCAACAAGATGACCCTCGATGGTTTTAAAATTTTGATTTTTACTCTTTTTTTTGCGAAAAACTGCGAAAAAACGCGTTTTTAAAAACCTTTTTGCGTTTTTCATCTGCCATTTTTTTATTTTTTGATAAAACTTTATATCCGAGGGTCATTTTGTAGCTGGTGTCACACTAAATCTAATGGACTTTGATTTTTTTGTTTCAGACAAGCCGTTGCCGAGTTGTGAGCCGAGCTACCTAGCCCACCTATTTTTGAGGCGTTACGTCAAACGATAGTTCTTGTACTTAGAAATGAATAAAAATCAATTAAATTTTTTTAAAATGTATTTAAAGACTTTATTTGTCAAGCCCAACAACTTTTATATTCATATCTTTCATAAAATCCTCACAAAATCGCGAAAATAGCCTTTTTTCGTGGCTCCAAAGTGGACTGGCCCCTTAATTTATAGTCATATATAGGTGACTTGGTAAAAAAAATGATTTTCTATTTTTTAGTACATTAAATAAAAGCTTGGTTGAAATAATTTTTTTTACATCTAAATTTCAACGTACTTTTGAGGCTAATCTTATCTAGGACTCAAACAATTTTGAATTTTCGGCCAGGCAAAAAATTGGAAAACTCGTGGCGGCTGCAGAGGACTATCAGACTATCAGGCATTACCAGACAACGCTTCATTCGGTTTTAGCTCCACCATATTTTTACAAAATTTGTAAAAATGTTTAAAGAAATGTAGAATAAGGCGTACAAACGATTTCTGGAGAATCCCTAGATCATACTACATCCCCATAGGGATTTGATAGTCGTCGCACGTAGAGAGTCCACATTGGAACCCAAGTGGGTTTCGCGCTCTTTCCCGATTGACGTCGTGTAAGAATTTTTTATTTTTTATTCTCAACCGGAATTTGTTGGATCTCTCAAAAAATACATTTTTAAAATTTTTTTATATAATTTTATAAAATAATGAACAACCGATAATTACAGTGGATTTTCAGTTATGTGATTCAAATGTGATTTTTAAGAGATACTTTTTAGCGATTTATAGTTTTTTGAAGATTCACTCATGTTGTGTTTGGGAAATTCAACGCCCAGAATCCGATGGGGTCCATCAAGAATCGGATCGGATTCTGTTCGATAATGTTTGAATCCTTGAGGATTCAAATTGGATTCGTAAATGGGATTCCAATGGGGAATCCCGATTAGAATCTAATGGACGAGCGTACCGTTTTGGTACAAGGACAGCCCCGGATCTACGATTTTTCCAAACCGGGGCAAAAACTTGACATTGGCGTCCCTTCCCTCCAGCATTTGAGATTAATGATTTTTAAAAACCCACAAAACAAATATACTGGGTGGACATTTTTGTGACCGGGAGAATAAGAATCCTCAAATAAATTTGCGGTCTTTATTATCTATTTCCTAATAACTTTTCTTTATGCGTGACATTAAGGCGTTAGGCCACAGTATCGGGTATAAAATCATGTGCGAATTTAACAATTTTTTTCGTATGAAAAAGTGACTCACTCATAAAATTAATTACACATCTATTTAGTATGAATATCGAGCTGTTAGAAAATATATTATCTCGAAACAGCTTTTTTCCAATTGGCGTGACAAATAACTTCAACAATTTGCACTCGATTTACTTCAAATTCAAAAGTTATGTTCCTAATTGCCTTTCGCAGGGAAGTACGTAAGGAATTTCTGATTGATCGAAAACTTTTTATTTTATAAGCAGTTTATGAGCAGTTATAACGAAATTTTTCACTAAAAATTCATTTCTTAAGTTCAAATACCTACAACTTTTGAATAAAACAATATTTTTTAAATTCCGTACGTACTTCTCCACGTATTCTAATGTAGATTGACGAGAATTTTTGTTTTTTGTTCTAGGTTATAAATTGTGGATGCTAAATGTCACGCCGCGGAGCGCTTAAGGCGTTACCCCCACTTGTAGCGCAAAAAAGGCCTTTTTCATGAATTTTTTTAAAGAAAACTACAAATCTTTTTTAATCGGTCAATATACCATCTTAAAGAACACATCTTGAAGAACTTTCAGTAATTTTTTTATTGAAAAATATTACATTGTTTAGTGGCAAATGGCCGTCATCGAAATAATGTTTTTCTATACACGGTTTGCGGTGACCAACATTGCGGCGAAGTAGATCATCTGAAGAAAAAATGCGCATGGATTTAGTTAAATATAAGTATAAACTAGTCTTTAAGCGAAGGATTTTAAAAAATATTCATTTTTCACAAAATGGCGGACAGTCAAAGTTAATGGTTCGATTTCAACGAAAAAAATCGAACGATTAAAGACTACATTTTTATGTATTAAATAAGCCTGCAAAATTTCAAGAAGATCGGTTCATTGGTGTTCGAGTAATCTTGATCACCGACTTCAGAAATGCCATTTTGAGAAAAACGCGTTTAAAGTTTCTCTTTCAATGCTCTTTCAACGCGGATTCTTCTCTTTCAACGCTCATATCTCAGTCAATTTTGTTCGGATCGACTTGAAATTTTCAGGACATATTCTCAGATACTTATACTTCAAAAAAATGCAATAAAAAAAAGCGATTTTTTCTAAATCGCAAGTGGGGGTAACCCCTTAAAAAAAGATAACGAAAGAACATACTAGTAGTCGGCCATTTTGTACATCGAAAAAAAATATATATATATTTTCTAACAGCTTGATATTCATACTAAATGGATGTGTAATTAATTTTATGAGTGAATCACTTTTGCATACGAAAAAATGGTCAAATTCGCACATGATTTTATACCCATCACTGTGGCCTAACGCCTTAATATAGAATACATACAACCAGTGTAGACAACGCACAAGCTAGACTATACACACACCTTCAATCTTTAGGTCTCAGCAAATTTTACTATCTAATCTTGCTACAGCTTGACACGTCGAGCTTTCTTTTCCGCGAAAGAATCTATCACCTCGTCAAAGTTGGTTTCATAGGCAGTTTTATTTTCGATGGTTAGGATCGCGAGGCCTTCATCATCTCACTTTCACTCAAGCGATCTGGATCCTTGGCGCTTTAATGAAACAAGTTTTTTTTTTTCAAACACATGAATTTGGTGCCCCCTTAAATTACCGCCCGGGGTAGGTACCTCGGTTTGCCCCCTCCTCCCCCCCCCCCCTCGATGTAGGGCTGTATAGGGATCCACTGCTATGACCCATTGGAGCCCTATAAGGAAACAGGGACAAGTATGGGAATCCAATTCGACCCTTACTTACAACTTCTGGACGAGAAAATCCACTAAATCGAATTTTCATTCTATCAACTGGATATCCATAAAAGGTATTCGAAATTCACCTTTTTCCCGAGTTCTAGGCTAGTAATCTCTCTCAAGGCGCCACGACATAAACGTCCAGTCGGCACACACCCTTCGCCACATTTTTTTCGAAGCTGCTTGATATTTTGATCTGGTTGTTGCACAGAGCAGGTAATGAATCTTTTCCTCTATCCGAAGGATCAATTCTTCACGATTGAAATTCAGTTCAAAGTGAAACAGGAACCTCCATTGTACTTATGACGCGGGTAGATCGTTGTGTGTCATTGCGTCTTAAATACAATCCTATTACAATACCAGGTTTTTAAGGAAAAAAAAAACGTTTGATTATTTACCCAGTTATTGGGGGGTAGGCGAGTACCATTTTCGGTGACGCTGCCGTTCGCCCATATGTAATAGTCCGCATAAGGTGTCTCCATTCGCTTCGACGCTGTGAACCAATGGTGCTCGTCGCTCGTATGGTTCGGCACAACGTCCAATATCAGTTTGATGTCTGGGTATGCGCATCCAATGAAACAAAAATAATTAGGCTTCGTAGTTGTTCTGGGCGGTATCTGTTTTATGGCGAAGTGGCATGCAATTCTGCAGGTCAAGAATGCATTTAAACTTCATGCAAATTTTTCTTTAAAAACAGCTGTGCCGGGGGACTCTAGATTGTCACACTCGACGTTTTGTTACTAAAGGAAGAATTTAGGCCTCCGGGATAGTTGTGTCTTAAAAAAAAGAGACAGATGAATTGACCGAGAAAAATTGGACCGAAGAGACTAGGAAATAAACTTCCGGTCAAGCTAAATCGAAGAAAAACTTCAAAGAAGTTTTTATTTGAAAGGTACTGTACTAGAAAGTGAAAAATAATGTTCAGTAAAATTGATAATCAAAACAGTATAATAGAAAAAAGTCCCTTCATTAGTCACTCATCATAAGTGCAAATACTTAAAAGGTACTAAACGTGGATTTAAAAAAATATGAAATATACATTTTAAAAGGTTGAGGCTTTTTTTCACAAATTTAAAAGTAGTATTACTTATGATGTTTGACGCCTTAAGGGGAAGGTAGGGGTTTCAGCGTGAAAAAAACACTTTCTTGCGAATTTTTTTCATCTAAATGGATAGAGTAAATTTATTGAAACATTTTGTACATTGTTAAGTGTCATTTCAAGAACATTCCGTGAAATTTGTACGCGTAAATATCCACAAACAAGCCGGTGCCGCGTTTTTCTCGAAACCACTTTTTCAAAGTCCGTGTTCACTGCCATTTGAAAACTACATGACCGATTTATTTCAAACTTGGTACACAGTTTCTACATATAAAATAACTCCCCCCAACGGTTAGTTTGAGATTTTCTTTTACATTGAGGAGGTCTTCCACCCCCAAAATGGCGGAATTTTTCGTGAAAAATAGCACTTTTCACTTTACATGACCACCAAAAATTTAGAAATGAAAAAAAAAAAATATCAAACACCGTTGGGGGAAGGATTTGATGATACTTTGACTAAATTTTAATGGTACTTGATTTCAGATAATTTCTAGCTAAGATATAGTGAACACCGCAAATCGTGTTTTTTCCAAAGGCGTTCTTGGAAAAGCTTTGTCACCGGCTTGTTTGTGGATATTTTCGCGTACAAATTTCACGGAATGTTCTTGTAATGACACTTAACAATGTACAAAAGGGTTCAATAAATTTACTCTACCCATACCGATGAAAAAAATTCGCAAAAAAGTATTCTTTTTTTCACGCTGAAACCCCTACGCTCCCCTTAAACTTTTTAAATTTATATTTTATATTTTTAAATATCTACGTTTATGTACCTTTCAAGTAGTTGCGCCTATGATGGTTGACCAAGGAAGGTACTTTTTTGTAGTTGTACTGTTTTGACACTCAATTTTACCGAACATTATTTTTTACTTTTTAGTACAGTACCTTTTAAATAAAAGCTTGTTTTGAAATTTTTCTTACGTTTGTTTTACTTTATACTTTATAGTATGAGAATTGGTGTATTTATTTGTCATGCCCCCCATGCCATTCAGACATTGGTGTAATCAAAAACTTTGCTTTAGGTTATAAAGGTTTCCCGAGAAAGTTTATAATAGTGTAATTATAAGAAGTGCTCAAGTCAACAAAGTTAATGAGCCCAAACTCAATTGTCCTACCATTTACCATTAGAAAATTCGTGTTCCCACCTCCCACCACGATTATCAGACTCTCGTTATCATGTGTAATGGAAGGTGCCCATGATAACAAAAGAAATGAGCACAAACTCGACTGTCCTAGTATACGCTATTGAGGAGTT
Source organism: Ophion ellenae (assembly GCA_963210295.1). NCBI lineage: Eukaryota > Metazoa > Arthropoda > Insecta > Hymenoptera > Ichneumonidae > Ophion > Ophion ellenae. Next base: position 55,896,978 of record OY723385.1, read on the forward strand.
GCATTGCCCACCTTCCACCTCCATCATGAGACCAGCTCCATGCTACCATATTACTGCATTGTCACCGAAGTTACAGAGGTATGTCAAATTTCATCTCAATCGGATGCCAGCAAGCGCTTGAAAAATGGATTGCAAAATTTTGAACCGGAAAATCAAACGGTGTAAATTTTGCAAAAAATCGTTTTTTTTTTCTTCATTATCCGATAGTATAGACGGTTATAAACATGCTGTTAAATTTTTGGGGCGAAATTCAAATTGTTCCATTTGCTACAGCCTTTCTCAGAAAAGGGATTCGACCAGCTGTGTGAGAGCTGGCGCGGACGGACGCGCTTTTCTCGAAATGTCATTTTTCAAAACGGCGTTCACTCTCAAAATAAGAGATTTCAAGCTATCCGCCTCCAATTTTGACACAACATTCATCACGCCATTCTTTATTTGCTATGGAAGCTCTGTTTTTTAATCTTCATATTTTTTTGAACGAAAAACTGACGAAAAAATAGGCTAAATTCGATACTTTTTTTTCAAACCGCCGCCACTTTGACAATTTTAATAAAACAAACCTCCATAGCAATATAGCGGCTTTCATACTGATTAATAATCTTTTTAAAAATTGTGGTTCAGATAATATTTACGGCCACAACCGTCTACACCGTGAGGACTCCTATTTTTCGAAGACATTCTAAACCGTTAAAAAAAATGTAAAAAAAATAATAAAAATACACGTTTAAAAATTCTATTTCTGTTCTTCATGAGTGCTTTGACTTGCCATAAAAAATCAGACTGATTAGCGTATTTTAACCATCGAGAAAAAAAACGCGTAAATCAGTTATTTTCAACCCGTTACACTGTGATGATCGCTCAAGGGGTCTTCTCACTTCAGACGCTGAAAAGGCTATTTTCATGAGTTTTTTTTTGAAAGGTTTATATTATAGATATTGATATAAAAGTTGTTACACTTTAAAAATACACTTTCGAAATATATTAAACATTTTTTTTTAAATTCATTTAAGTTATTATTTATAGACGAAAATGGTAGTTAAAAAATGTCCTAAAAAAATTGTGGGTCTGCGCTGTTGATAAAATCTCGGAGATGGATCATCCGAAACAAGAAAATCAAACGGTATTATATTCAGTATGTAAATGGCTATAGCGCATATCATACGATTTTTTATATATGCGAAATAACAAAATAGCCGACATTTTTCAAAAAAACAAAAATAGTGTTTTTTCATCGTTTTTGGCAAAAAAATAGTAAATATCAAAATTAAAAAAAATCCCTGCTATGCCCTATGGCTATAGTTGTAAAGAATATGTGGTTAAAATTTCATAAGGATCGGTTCAGGAGTTTCGAAGATTTTATCAACAAGCCGTCGAAAATCGTTGTTTCGAGAAAAACGCGTTTAAAGTTTGCTTGGGTTACACAAATACATCAATTTAAAAAAAAAATGTTTTTCGAAAGTGTATTTATTTGGTGTAACAACTTTTATATTAATATCTATAATATAAACCTATCGAAAAAAATTGTAAAAGTAGCCTTTTTTTTAAAGGTGAAAATGAAAAATATTTGGAAAAATGTAAACACAGAGTGTATATTCGTATAGAGTCAGCCTCATGGCTGATAGTTTTTAATTACCGCGTGCGCGTGTTTCGCTGATGAGTCGATCGAAATCCTCGAGATCCCCAAAGACTGGATTCACCTCGTAATAATCGGAAACGTCGAAACCGGAGTCGACGAAGGGCGATTGATAAATAGGATTCAGACAAATGACGTCGACCCCCAGGTTGTCTATGTAGTCGAGACGATTGATTATGCCTGGAATAACGATCGATTATCAATCGTCGGAGCGATGCAGAAACGGAAGACATGACAGAAAAAGGGCAATCGAAGGCGAATGTGAAAGGTCAACATAAATAAATGGAATTGGAGTAGAAGCCATTCGAGGGCCATAGATTGATTTAGTAGACCGGTCTTTCATTTTCAAGGTTTCATGGCGACCCCGGAGTACGTTAGAGTGTCAATTCCGTAATTAGAAAGTGTCGGGAGCACCGGCATCGTCGTGTCACGTCGCTATACTATTGTTAGCCGAGCTGGTCGTTAAAAACATTGATCACCATCGACGATAATATAATAATCCAATGGTCCCCTTAGTTTCCGATCGACATTCGAATGATGCTTTCTTTTTTCGCTCTATTATTTTCATCCCCCACATCAAAGATTTTTCGATCACACCCGACAGACAATGAATTAAGGGGGGGGGGTCCCTTTAGACGCCCGAAAATGAGTCATTTTTCATGATTTTTTAAAAGGTGATAAAATGATTGCATCATTTTTAAATTTTTACATTATCATGTTACAACTTGAATTTAAAAAAATAGTGTTCTTAATTAAATTGAGAATTAATTGTATTAAGTACTATTTTTTTTTGTTCTTCTTTCAACAAAACAAAATGGTGGCGTTATATTTCTTCAGGCGTCTTTTGAAAAACTGCTCATGTTATAGCTCAAAAAGTTATGGATCGATCTGGCTGAAATTTTGGCAGGTTTCTCACTGTAACATTATTGGAAGGATGTACCTATAAAAATATAAAAAAGTATAGAACTAAAAATTAAGTAGGCTTTGTAATCAAATTTTTATATTTTTGACCATTTTCTCGACAATTTTTACCCCAAAAAAGGAATTTATTTACGCGTTAACCTTAAAACTTTAGGTATATCCTTCCGATAATGTTATAGTGAAAAACCTCCCAAATTTTCAGCCAGATCGATCAATGACTTTTTGAGCTATAACCGGAGCGGGGCCGGGTTGAAATTCCGAACTTTGAATTATCAGAACGCTCAAAACTCCGAAAGAATTTTTCCCGAAAGACCAAAACTCCGAAAATCTGAACCGGGCCGAGTTGAAATTCCGAACGTTTAATGATCAGAACGCTCAAAACTCCGAAAAAAATTTACACGAAAGACCAAAACTATGAACATCTGAACACCATCAAAATAATTTGACTATGGAAGTTTTAAACATTTCAAAATTTTCAACAAATCGACCAATTATTTGAGGAATTTTTTTTTTTATTAAGAAGTGATTTTACGTCAATTTTGAAATTTGTCCAGACAATGTTATACGCTCTACATCATTTACAGTCAACTGTGTAGACTTTCGCTGGCACGATCTTGACGAACCTTGTAATTTCAGAACATTAAAATTAGGAATTTTAAACCGTCGGCGCATTCAAAGTTCGGAATTTCAACCCGGCTCCCATGTCAAGATCATGTCAGCGAAAATCTACACAGTTGACTTTAAATCATGTAGAACGTATAACATCGGCTAAAAAAAATTCGAAATCGACGCAAAATCACTTATTAATAAACAAAAATTCTTGAAATAATTCGTCGATTTATTGAAAATTTTGAAACTTTTAAAACTTTGATGCCCGAGTAATTTTGACGGTGTTCAGATTTTCGGAGCTTTGGTCTTACGTGTAAAATTCTTTCGGATTTTTCATCTTTCGGAGTTTTGAGCATTCTGATCATTCAAAGGCCGGAATTTCAACACGGCCCCATCTTCAATTTCGGAATATTAAAATTCGGAATTTTAAACCGTCGGAGCATTCAAAGTTCGGAATTTCAACCCGGCGCCACATGAGCAGTTTTTCAAAAGACGCTTGAAGGAATACCTTATAACGCCGGCATTTTGTTTTGTTTAAAAAAGAAAACAAAATGGCACTTGAAGGTTGTAATATGATAAAGTCAAAATTTAAGAATGATGCCATTATTTTATCACCTTTGAAAAAAATTCATGAAACATGACTCATTTTCAGGGGTCTAAAGGGATTTCCGCCCTTAAGGCTGTGCGTGACCAACATTTGAACTTGGAAAACGCGAAATATTCGAAGATTCTGGTGAATGAGTGTTGTAGATTCATATTGGATATTATATGTGCATTACTATGGCTCGATTATTATTTACACTAAACTGCATGCCCACCGTATTCGATTATTTAGCCCTCGGACTACATTTTTCTATCTTTCTTTTCCTTTTCTATCGTTCTTTATTATTAAGATTATTTATGGCCCTATTATTTAGACCCAATTGACATTTTCGAAAATATCGATTTTATGTTTTCGACGGATTCTCAAATATAACATATTAAAAATATTCCCTGAAAGTTTTTAAGTCGATCCGTTTAACATTGAGGGAGTTATGGGCGTTCATACGTAGGTTCCGCGACCCGGCGAACTTCAGACTTTTCTCAAAATGACCTTTTCAAAATCGGTGATCCCGATATCTAAGAAATGACGGCACCGATCAACTTCAAATTTTACAAGATTCTTCTACAGATCAAAGTCCAGTGCTTGAATCGTGGATTTTTTGGTTTCGATGCATAGTTTTTTTTTATTAGCGAAAATAGAGCGTTTTTTCACCGAAAATCGATACTTTCACTGTGGACAGCGGCCATTTTTTCAAACATCAATATTTTGTTAAATAATTCGTCCAAGCATTATATCATTTCATGCAAAAACTAAATGCTTTTGATTTTTCAATTTCGAAAGATTTGTTTCCGAGCAGCAGTGACGTCAGCGCGATGGACGTTTTTTAAACACCGGTGTGCACAGACCATTGTACCTACCACAATTATATATATTTTTCCATACAAAAATTGTCAAAGATACTTACAACCCTACTCTTTAATACAAAAAAAATAAAATGATCGAAAACCTGCAAACGTTTTCCCAGAAAAAAATCACAATTCCTCTTTTTTTTCGACAACGAGCTACGTGTAACCCATTCATTACAATATCGCAAATGTTACGTACGGAATTTCACTTGTAATAAAATATTTGTTGGTTGGTCATATACAAGTGATCGGAACTAATAAAATTCATTATTTTTACAAGAATTTATTTGCCATCATCTTTTTGTCCCTACATTCTGGGGGGGAGGGGGGGGGGGGGGTGTATTAATACCAAAATGGCCTAAGCAAACCAATATCCATCGAGATCCGAGCGTCACGAAAATGAAGAGACAGACGTTTCGTGTAAATTTTGATTTTGAAATTCGACAAAATTCATGAAATAATAAAAAGATAAAATTCCATAAATATACCCGTCATTATATAATGAAAAGATCAAATGTCATAAACATACTCGTACATCAATAAAGCAGCGGGTGCTACTTGTCCATGCAACGACACATGTGAAAATACGTCAAATGGATGATGGATACTACGTCTCAAATTTTCTCTTTTCTCCGTCTCAAACACGAAGGTTCAACATTTTTTTTGCGTATTTTACCAACCTTGTAAATCACCGATCGCGTCACCATTGCTGTCTTGATACGATGCCGGCCATATCTCATACACGAGCACGTTTTCCCACCATTCGGTATCATTAGGATTACCGAGACTGGAACACTCTCGCGATTCCAGAATCAAGAGGCCGACGATAATAGCAAATGTGATTGTTCTCGTCATATTACAGTTCCTGGAAAAAATTCCTCATACATTCTTCGATCGATAGCACAGAGCGGCAGACTTCAATTTTTCTTTAAAAATAAATTTTGGCACCGACTGGCGTACGCGAAGGTCCTGTGATTTCGCAGGCACTTCGGTGCACCCAGAGTGCGTTCAACGATAATTACACCAGATTGACCCGCAGCCACAAATAACAATCCCAAAAAAATGCTCGGCCAATCGTCGAAACCAAAAATTAATCAGCAATTAAAAAAAAACACTAACAAAAAGAATCACCTTTATTGGGCATTTTTACATTTGGGTAATAATGTTCTTCACAACTGGAGGATTGCAGTCAATTGCGATTTACGAACTGTTGGACTATTCATTGATTTATTGTTAAATGCTATGCGCGACTATATTGGATTAAAATTTTTTTTTTGCGTCAAGCAGCCTTTCTAAATGATTTATGAATAATGAAAAACTTTTGTCACAGCGTTACCAACAGGTACCGGGGACAGTGTCACGACTGTTTGGCAACTGAGCAAATAATGTGCAGGTCCAACTGCCATACCCCACACAAATTAATGCTCTCACGTCAACATATATAAATATAAAACACATACATCTGTTTCTGTGGAATGTTGACCGGCATCGAAAGTTGGCGAAATTTTTGTTTGAAAATTAACGTTGGCTGAGTTTGATAGCAGATATTTTATTATACGGGATTATGTTGATTAGTGATCTAGGGGCAAAACTTCTTCTGGCACACAATCTTCTTCGTGCAATACAAAAAAAAATACAAATAAATAAAGGGACACGATGCAAAAACAAAGAACGATGACTTTACACGAACAGAATAAGTATAAAATGAAAAAACGCAAGTAGAAAGAAAAACGCGGCTGTAATACGCAAATAAAAGAAAACCACGAATAGAAAAAATATAAAATGGTACAAAAAATGGAAAAAATGAAATTAACTCAATACAAAAATAAAAGAAATAAGAGAAAAAATATAAATGAGAATAAAAAAGGTTCACGATGAAAAAGAAATTATAATAATAACAAATTTCACGATATTTCGCAAAGTATTTCGGCATTCAGTACGAGGGTAAAAAAATTCTCAACCGATGAGTACAGATATTGAAAACGATATAAGAATTACCTCCAAGTACGAGAAAAAAAAATAATTCGTGTATACGAACGAGGATTTTTTCAATGTCCGTCCACTTATATTCAACTTCTCGCAGATGTTCGCCACCGTCTTCTGAATGTCCGAGATGAAACGTGCACACTCCAGCGAGGATTTTCGCAGATTGACGTTGAAGAAAACAAAATAGTAGTTGTGGCCCGCAGCTCGCGTGCTCGAACGCCGGGTGCGATTGAATTTGTGATAAGTCACGTTTTTTCGACGTGACTATCAGTGTCGTTCATAATTTAAACACTTTGCGATAGCTTCTCGAACGTTTAATGAAATTGTGCTGAACCGCGTTCTTATGAGTACGATGGTCCAGTCGAAAATATCGAAAACAAATGCATATATACACTAGTGGAATTCAGTCTGAGCACCGTAGATTTTTTTTTAATTTAACATTTATTCATCATTTTTACATCCTGATCACTCAATTTTATATTCTTATCGTAGTCAGCTTATTACACGAATATTAAGTAGAAACATTATACAGGGTGTTAGAAAGGTCGATGCAAAGCCTTAACCCCTTAAGGGATAAGTCACCTTGTTAACCTTAATCCCTTAAGCGATAGGTCACCTCGTTAGGAACATATCTAACCTAGGTTACCTTAGTCCAAAGCCTAAGGATTTCGAGTTATCATGGTAAGTATGATTTTTGGAAAATTTCCCAAAATTACGTACTAACTCGTTCATAATGTTCAAACAGACAATAATTGGCAACTAAAAACTTATTTGCGTGTTAGCTTAATGTATATTCAATCGATAAACACCAATACAATCATCTGTATACACACAACTAACTAAATGGGACGTGTTGAATAATTAAAAACTTGTCAAAAATAAAAATACCACTTATGTTAGTGCTATTTAAAAAATAGCGTTAAGGGGCTATACCAGCGTGAACGCTGAAAATTTGGGAGATTTTCGGGAATTTTTTTGGAAGAAAACTACTCCATTAAATGTTTCGGAAAATTAAGAATATATTTGGCTATATTTGACCTATATTACATAATTTTTTCATAGAAAAATATTGAGATCCAAGCGACTTATGCGCTGCCTTCGGAGGCGCAAAAAAAAGTTCCTTCACTGCTGACATGATTCCCGCCGATTGAGTAGCTGAAACCGAAAAAGGAAAAAATGTCACTAAACTGGAAGGTATTTCCTGTACAATGACGTAGAATTTTCGAAAAATATCAAAATCTAACAAAATGGCGTAGTTATGAAAAAAAGTCTGTTTTCTTGCCTATAAAATGATCGTTTTTTTCAATGCCAAATCGTCAATTTTCATCCAATCAAAAATATCCTACGTCATTGCAGAGTAAATATATTCAAGAGTACTCAGTTCAAATTTCAAGTCAATCGGATAATTGCTCTTTGAGTTATAATGTCAGCAAATTTGAAAAATCGAATTTCGAGAAAAACGCGTTTAAAGATTTAACTATCGATTTTTTCAAGATGAAATGATTATAGATACGGCCTTGAGATTTTTTGAAAGTGTCACACTGGTATAGTCCCTTAACATAAAAGGTAAACGAGTACCTAATTTTGGGAAATTTTCAAAAAAATCATACTTACCATGATAACTCGAAATCTTTAGACTTTGGACAAAGGTAACCTCGGTTAGATATGTTCCTAACGAGGTGACCTATCACCCCCTTAAGGCTTTGCATCGACCTTCCTAACGCCCTGTATATTGAAATAAAAAACTTCAGTGTCAATTCGGCGTAGCAGAATATACATTTTCTACGTACATATCAAAAAAGCTAATTCGTATTGACCGTTCATAATTCATTCCACTAGTGTATGTTCGTCGCTCGAGTAAATCGAACTTTGAAAATGTAGTAAATCGAACACAGGTATACAGGCGGAGAAATAAAAGCAGACTGAGAAAAACGGACAGATTGCAGTTGTCCGTTTTATTGTGACAAAAAAATGTATATTCGGGGCAGTGCGCTATCTTAGATTTTTTACTTTTGATTGATTTGATAATCTATCTAAAAAAGTTCATTGTTTTTTTCGGCTTGATTTTATTTTGTCAAAATTCCAAAAAATCTAATGGTAAAAGGACTGCAATAGCTCTAACTGTGTGCATAAAATTGTTAGCAAAAAATGATCTTTTTATTGCCAATATATCGTAGATATTGTAGAACTGTAAAATAAAATAAAAATCATGCTGATTTTTAGTAATATTCTTCTAGTTAAATAGAATCTCATTGTTGATTTTACTTTAATCGCCAAATTTTTTCAACGACGATGGCCACTTTTTAACAGTACTTTTTGAATTTTCCTCGAATAGCTTTAATTTTTCTTCTACCGCATTCAGATTTTTAGAATTTTATAATTAAGTACCGCAAAGGCTCAGAGATCGTGATTGAAAAATTAGCTTTGGCGTGTTCCCGTTTCCGGTTTACATTTACGACGGGCGGCACGTCGGAATGTGATATATTAAAAAATACGGGTGTTGTATAAAAAAAAATGTCATATGTACATGCGGAGTCGCGCATCGATATTGTTTCCTTAATTGTGTAGGGGTTTTTTTCCCCTTCAGTTCCGTATTTATCGTCAGTCGTAAATAATTCTGAAGATGATTGTCAACGATGTGAGGCTCGTTTTATCACGGAGTATAGTTGAAAGGATTGCATTTGGTGAAAGTCGTGGAAAAAATATTGCGACCTTTCGATGAAAACGTACAAAGTCATTGCGATCTCTCTGTCTTTCAATAATATCGATATTTCACGTAAAAGTGTTCAAAATGCAGTCCTATTGATAGGAGAGAAATTTTGTAAAAATATAACACGAATCATTGAACATGTGTACACGGTATGACATTTCGATCAATAATTATAATTACATTTTTTAAAATCATTCTGCGTCCTCTGTAATTCCATCTCGTACTTTTTTACGATTCATAGAGAACAGATTCGTATCTTTCTAAAATGTAGTGTACGAGCAGATCGGTTCCATAACTTCCGCTCATATATGCTCGCAAAATTTTTTTTCATGGTAATACATTTAGTGAATCGTCCACGATTAATTAATTCATATAAATTAATTCTGTGAATTGAACATACATATGGGATATTAAAAAAAAATAATTTGAATAAAACAATTTTTTTTTACTTATATCCAGCATAAATGAAAAATAAACCGTTTCAGGCCTGTCGAAGCCGAACTGGAAATCACAAAATCATTAACAGCATTATTGGAGATTGAAATGATGAAAATCTTCTAAAAAAAATATGATTAATTCGAAAAAAATGAAAGGAACAATGGGTCCACGATAAGACTAGTCCCAAAAATTATACAATGGGTCACTCGATTTTAGAGAATTTATTGAAAAAAAAATAAAAAAGGCAATCATTAAAAAAAAACTATTTTCCTCTTTAGAAGCAAAAAAAAAACGTTGACATTGACATTTGATAATTTTTTCATATTTTTTAACGAACGTATGCTTTAAAATACAAAAGTTATATATCAACATTTGTCGATATCTCAATTAGTTCCGTAGTTATCAGCGTTTAAACGTTTCGAAACTTCCGACATCGACATTTTTTGGAAAATCATAACTCCTCAAAGAGAAGAGATAAAAATCTAAAAAATGATGTGGATGTTCCTTTTATGGGGTAAAATTTTACAACAAAAATCAGGACAATAAAAAATGGTTGGGTTCACGGGCTAGCTGAAATGGCGTGGAATGTACCATATATATATATATATATATATATAGACATGGGTGTATTTTATATATGCATGTTCATCAGCATTTAGCATACATATGAAGATCCTACTTAGTGGTAGATGATTCAGAAAATGTATGGCTACGGAAAAAAAATCTTGACTGTGTCGCACTGCACACACACACGCACACGCACACACACACACACACGCGCGCGCGCACGCACACACACACACACATACACACACACACACACACACACACACGAACACACACACACACACACACACACACACACACACACACACACACACACACACACACACACACACACACACACACACACACACACACACACACACACACATATATATATATATATAGGAAGAAGCAGCACCCAGACAAAATTGCATTTTCATCGACCCCATGGGGGGTCTTCGGTCACTCGTTTCACAAAAACAATTACGAAAACATTATTCGTTCCCCAACAGTCTGCGCACTGTCGTACTGCTATATCTGTATATATACGTATGTACCGAAAGAACCTCAGCTCTACCGTTGCCAAATATATTGCGTTTTTATTCCAACGTTTTTGCACTTTCAGCTGACCCAGTTTAATCAACTTTTTTCCTTCAGAAATCTCATATAAAGTGAGGTCGTTCACTTTTTGTTTTTGCAATCCAGCTCCATCCGGGTTTTTTTGTCCCTACGAAGTTCCCACACATGCGCAATTTCTGGAAGAAAAAGTGACATTTTGAAAGTGGGGAAGCAGTTTTCACGATTTTTTTTGCCTGCATGAGCATTAATCGCTTTTTCGTTTGAGTTTTGATGACAACGAAAAAAAAAATTACGACCATAAAAAACTGTTCGTACTTCGTTGCGGTATAGTGGATTGGATGCGAAGGGGGGATAAACGTATGAATAAATAATTCTCTCGCGTGTAAACAACATTTAATGTATGTATATTTTGCACTTTCGATTCAATTACAATTAATTCATTCTTCTCTTTATGTTTTTTCTTTAGTCGGCCATCTCCAGTGTCCTTCTCTAGGTCGGCTCGCGGATGTCCAACAGCGGATTATTCCGTTTATTTTATTTCCGCTCACTTTATCAACGAAATAATGTTTACAACGTGATTATAAGCCGGTCGCCTCGGATCCAACCTTCCAATTTAGCCAATAATCTTCAACATTTTACCTGGAGAATTCGTTGAAGAGGACTCGTATCTTCAAAGCTCTACCGAATTCTCCGCGAGATCTTCGAACATCAACAATCATCAACGCTTCCTCTCATACCTGGCTCTCTTCTCGCACAGAATCGTTTCAATCGGCTGCTTACATGTGTAAACACACCCATACATTATACATTTTGGATATTTCGCCGTTCCATTTGAACCGCCATTTTTCACCAGGTCATTGAACATTTTTTTTGTCCATTTTCCATTATCGTGCTATTGATGCTTTTCGTCAGATCCCGATGATCCTGGCGCGTGTGCAAATAGCGAGCGAGGAATAACATGCTTTTGTAATAACATCAGTAAAGAGTGTAGGCTCGTAACGCGATCTAATCATCATTCAAGTCGTCAAATTCTACGTTTTTTTTTTTCTTCAAATTGCATTTTCCGATGTTCCCGACCGTCAAAATGTTTCGTACGTTCGCTTTAGGTGTGTGTATGTGTGGAGCAAGAGGATGATGACAAAACTTTTCTCACTTATCCAGCTGTACTATCTATACGTGTGTTTGTGTGCTTGAGTTCGTGAGGATCGAGACTCTGGTCGTGTCACTCGGATATTCGATCGACTTTTTCCTGTTTTTTGCTTAACAACTTTTCTACATAAGCTTCTCGCGATATTTCCTGTGTACGATGTCTCGCATCGGCACAGAGATGAGTGCGGGATGAAAGTCAGTTGTCAGGTATGACTTTTCTTTTCACTCAGCTTCACGCGCCTCACGAGGTAAGTTTCGATCTCACGAACACGATGTCGTATCGTGTTTGAATTTTTTCATCCTAAGTTCAAATTGAGATGCGCTCGTGAATTTAAAAAAATAAAAATAAACTGCCTATGCAGTTCGCGAAACTTTAGAGTTACTATGTGAATTCGTTGTTATGACGTATACTGTACAGTATAGTTATGTAGGATGAGCGGTCGTTCTCTTGAGTGTGAAGGAATCAAACACTATACAAGCACGTCTAGGATTAACATGCGTTATATGGATCGAGAAAAAGAGAGGAAAGAGAGTTTGGTAGGTTGCGATGTACGATGGCCTGCTCCGGTGTGGTCAAAGTGATGTCAAGTAAGAGGCGATCACGTAGACACGAGTACAGATGCCCGCGAACTCCTATGCAAATGAGGTGGTACGAAAAAGCATAGGTGACATTGTGGATAGTTAAAAATGCGAACTTTTTTCACTGGGCCAGTCTCCATCTCGTTACTTGGTACCGAATCGTCATTCTCTTCCGCCTCATTGTAAAATTTGAAGCTGTAGGTAACGAATCACCAGCAATTGCGGTCTTCGTTATTTTACTGTTCAATTCGTCAAATTAAAAACACAATGTATGTAGATAGATAGTGTATTGATAATGAAGACCAGTTTTACGTGGACGGATCAGGAGTTCGCGGATTCCCATCTCCATGAAGGTGACTAGATGAAAGTAAAATGTCACGCGCGAGGAAAAAAAAACTCACACGGATTATAGAATATACAGTAGCCGTGTCGTTACTGTATTTTTATACTTTGAATTGAAAAACCGAAAAGCTCCGGCATGTGCAACGATTGGTGTGATCCGATGATCAACCGTATATGTACAATCAAGGAATAGACGCTCCATAGATATAACATGTATTTACTATATGTGTTAACAATCTTTTTGCTCTTATTTCCGGTCGAAATATAAATACAACTCGATAATGGCTTGTGATCGGCGTGAAGGTAGCGCGAAAGGAAGGAGGAACATACGTTTTACATTATACGTTTCCATCGCCACGCACGTTATGCAGCTTTCATGTTGTGTAGTCAACGTACTCACTATACAATAAAATAACAAACTATGAGTCATTTCGTCGTGTATTCACCAACGTTTGTGCATCTCCGTACTGTGATATTCTTGCGGATCGTTGGGACAGCTGGATCCCGATTTCGGGAGGTGTTTCGCTAGCAACAGTGTCTCCCACTCCGCGCCGTGGAGCGTTTGGCGCGTCGCATGGTGGGGGAAGAGTTCTACCTATCACGGCGACGGTGGCGGGATGCGCAGATGAAGAGGGGCACATCTATGTCCCCACTCTTCCGGACGCCTTCACCCTTCTTTAGGCCCGTCAGCTTTCGTGGGCAAGCGCGTGGGTCATCTGGCTGTCCTGTTTTCTTAATGTATTATTTTTTATAATTTGAACAAATTTACGGGTCGAAATTCAAAACTATGATCGGCATTCGCAACGAGGATTAATACGTTGCACAGTTTTAATCAATCGTTAAAAAGTGAAAACTAATTGCAGGGGTCACTACGAAAATGTGGGACCCAGGGGTATTCAGACACCCGCCTAATGATGTGTCAATCCGTCATTTAAACCGAACAATTCCGTTGCTACGGTAATTGAAAAAGGTCCGTTTTAATCTCTGTCTTAAATCATTTCCTTTTCCATTCAATGATCTTCCTTTTCAGTAACAATTCTAAATGCGGCAATCGTAGATGTAGATGTCTCCAACATTCGGTGCACAATTGGTTACTTCCATTGCCAGTCGATGGCAGGATTATATTTTTTCCTTGAGGCTGAGAACCTCCCAGGCGGATATTGTTGAAACGTATTTTTGAACTTCAACATTCGCAAAGTATATAAATTCAAAAGGTCGAAACGGATCAACGATTGCTGGAAAAATAAAATCACACGTAGTGCCCGCGTAGGTGATACCTATTGCTATCGGAGAGTCGACTAAATCGAAGAAGATATATGTCCGTGGGAGAGATACAAACGCTGGTCAATCTCCGATGACATGAGTCATATATGTACATATATATATGTGTGTATATCTACTGGCGCAATTGTTTGTTTTTCACATATAGTACAAAACTCATATTTAATGTGCATCCTCGTCTCATTCCCTCTCTCGATTCTCAAATATACTTCGCGATATTCGCGGTACACCTCTCGCAAGGAACGAATATTCATTTATTTCTTATTTCGTATCGCAGCTACACATTAATATCGGTCACGTATCATTGCCAAATATCTTTATTCAACGGCTACGGATTGTTTCACACGTCAATTACGTTTTTACCTGACATTTATCGTAACTTTTCGAACCACGTGTCTAGAAAAAAAAACACTCCGTCTACGTTTTTATATATATATATATTTATTATTTTAACTGGGAGAAGATACGATACGCGCCTTCTCGTTATTTTTTTTAGTTTAATGTTTGTGTGTGTGTATATATATATATATATACACACATTTAATGTTAATATTTAGGTTTTTTTTAACACTGCGACAGCTGGATCTTCGCTGGAGCTAATTCGCAACAACTAGTGATATTATTTTTGACGCTGACTAACAGCAACGGTGATAGTCTCTTTATTATGTTTCTTTTTTTCTTCGCAAAGAAACGAATTTGTTGAAAAAGATTGATTATTGATACTTCGTCACATCGATCTCTTAATCTATACATTTTTATATTCTTCTATGATTTTTTTTTCTCATTGACTAATGACACCCGGAGTATCGACTACGACGTAACGTTAGAAGAGAGAAGAGATATTGGAGATTTTTTTTTCCCTCGTATAGTTATACGGATATTTCAGATAATTAATTGTAAGTATATACGCGCCATTTTGCATTTGATTTCCTTGTCCCGTATTCCGCGTGAGGTCAAGGCGGAAAGGGGTTCGCGAGAGTATTTTGTACAGAAAAAAATGTGGCCAGCCCCACACGAGATACAGTTCGATAGAGTATACGTATATCTAGTAGTGTATCCTC
The DNA here is from genome assembly GCA_963210295.1 of Ophion ellenae. Classification (NCBI taxonomy): domain Eukaryota; kingdom Metazoa; phylum Arthropoda; class Insecta; order Hymenoptera; family Ichneumonidae; genus Ophion; species Ophion ellenae. The sequence goes on from OY723385.1 coordinate 55,912,261, forward strand.
CGGATATAAGTTGTATAACAATTCGAAATTCGAAAGCGCCGAGTATTCCTCTCTCTCTCCGGTTGACATTTATATTTTCTGCCAATCGCACTTCGATATTTCATGCCAATCGCACTTCGATTTTGTGCGTGAAGCATTCAAGTGAGAATTCAAATTACGTAAATAATTCGAATAACGAGGAAAAAAAACAACAATGAAATGTGAATGAAAAATCTATCTTCGTTTTTTCATTCTATCCTCCGTTTGTTCAGATGTGAAATTATGAAATTTGAAGACGAGAAAAATCAACGAAACCACGATCAAATTGTATGGCGTTTAGTATTATTGATTATTCTTGTTTCTTTTTATTCAAATGTTATCAAATTCGCCGTCAATGCGAGACTAAATAGATTGAAACTCGAATGAAACGTTACTTGGTCCGAATCGTATTTTTTGTTGGTCATTTCGCAAATACTGGCATTCTTGGCAAACGATTTTTTTTGTTTCGCGAAACTATTTCACGTACCTAGACTGAGAGATTGGTAGGGCCAGAAAAACTATACTAACTGTAGAATATTAGTCCCGTAAAAAGATTTATCGTAATAAAATGAAAAGGAATAACGATTTATCGATATCTCGAATGTATTTCCATTCGGACGAACGTTCATGGAGAACAATTTGATTTCTTTTGATTTCGATTCTTTCGTTACGCTAATTTTTTCTTTCTTCCCTTCAAGTACATCTATTTTCATCGATTATCAAATGTAACATACGCTCCCCAGTCGAATCAACCAAACGATTAAATATTCTTCACCAATGACTTTCGGCCTTTTTTTTTCTCCTGGAAGCTAAACTTCTTTTTTTTCGTCGTTTAATTTGACTTAAGAGCAACAAAATACATCAGACTTTCCGTTTCGCGATGATCAACTCCACGTGGCATAAGTATCTCGAGAGAACAATCGACCTAAAGGTTATGTACTTGGTCCGGTGTTACCTCATTCCTTTTTTTTCTTTTCGCCAAGAAGAAGAAGAGGAATGTAAGAAGACTACGAGGAACTTTACTTTTCTTCTCTACGGATCGAAACTTCTACGACCAGTCGCTGTGAGAGCATGTAGCAGGGGGGGGGGGGGGGGCTGGCCGACCATAAGTCGTGGGAAAGTGACTTCGCCATCGACAAAACTGAGACTTATCCGGATAAAAACCTTCGTATTTGTTCTTCCATGAAATATTTTTTCGTGACCCTTTTCCCATACGCTCCGAAGGGATTCAGGATAGGAAACGATTCCAGATTGGGTACAGATATCGAAGAGCAGGGGCGAGGGTGAAGGGGGGCTCGTCCCATGTCTGTGCTTGGCTTGGCTAAAGTTTCGCCCTGCAAGCCCCAATGAGGATTGCCACAAGAGCGACGGGGACGGGGGATTCGGTATATCATATACGTTTGAATATGAATATATCTATATATATATATATATATATATATATATATATATATATATATATATATATATATATATATCGATGCCTATAGCGATTAATAATTAATTCTATACGGAAGCTTACACGTCGCTGTACTATCCCCCTCTGCGATCATATTCGATCGAAGTCGCTGGGCTATACGCCTTTTTGTAGCGTTAATATGCTTATCGACCAATATCCAAAGGTCATCCCTTCGGCTATTCACTCTCGTGACATCTATATCATTCTAGTGTCATACGCGTTATAATCTCGCCGATACATTATTTCGATCGATGAATTTACTTTCGCGAATCGTGAGACGCTTTTCGACGCTAATAAATTTTGCCGGCAAGTTCGACAGCTCGAAAAATTATTGTTTTTTTTTTTCGTCTCATCCTTGCGACTTCAACGTTTGCGCGATTTCTTTCGTTTCTTTTGGAGAGATTCCCCCTCGAATTTACCGGCTGGCGGACTTTACGCACGATTTTTATCGCCTCGTCAGTCGCCTTCGAGCACGTCACGAATCTCAGTCATAATGATCGAACAGCGAATGGGCGTGGACGCAAACTCAAGCGATTTATAGCAATTTATCCCAACCCTTCTCGCAGGACTTGCCAATCCCCTGAAATAGTTTTTTTTTCGTTGGTTTTTCTTCGTCCTTCGAGGTAGCTGCTCCAACACGAGGAACTTAGTCGGTCGGTGGGGAATTTGGAAAATCGTTTTTACAAACTTTTTGTTCGATTATTCGGAGCTAAAAATTAACGATTTTTGATGCGCAGCGTGTGTTCGGGTATCAGAGCGTTAGCGCTGTTTTTTGTTATATTTGAAATTCAGGTTTAGCTCCATTTTTTATTTCTCCGTTGGAGCTATTTTTATCGAATGTGAATTCAATCTCTTTCCATTCGCGGTAGCTAAAGTTGAAGCTCAAATTATAAACACTAGGGAAAATAATTAGAAGAACTTTTTAATAATTTTTTAGTTCCGTGAATTATGAACAAGATGAACAAATTTTTAAGACAAAGGCAACCTCACAGGGTTCGTCTTTACTGGTTTTACTTGTTGGGTTTTCAAGTGGTAGAGTTTTGAGAATGAGTAATTTCGAAACGTCACATTTTTATTTATTTCTCAAAAACTTTACACCCACAAATTTCCATCAATTTTTCGTTAGCTTCTAAACTGTCAAATGTCAATTCATTTTTGCAAGATTTGAATGGTCAAATTTTCATTTACGAATCGATATTCGAAGAACTAAAGGGACGTTGGAGCTTCATTCGTAATGTGTCAAAGGAAATATGTAAGTAAATAATTCATGCATTGCGATTCTTTTACGTTAAAGATACCCGTATTGTTGCAAGTGACATTTCATTACCGTTCGTTGACTGATGCACGTTGGTAAAAACGAGAAAAAAAAGTATAGCACTCATTTCAACAATGAACAGAGTGAAGCTGCCTTGAACTTTTTGGCGATGTCGATATCATGTATCGCGATGATCCTAAGTGTTTTTTTTTTTTTTTTAAGCGATTCCAGACTAAATCACGCGAATTACAGATGAACATGCGTATATTGTAGGGACAGACTCGATGGATAAAAAGAGACTCGACATGCGGACGAAATAGAACGGAGAGTTTCACGGGTCCCAGTTGTTTCCGAGAGCTACGACGCTAGAATTGTGTATTCGAATTCCCGAACTGTACACAAAGAAATATTCATAATGGATTAAATTGTTCGTTTCAGCATCGAATGGATTTGATATTGAAAGTACTAAAATGTTCGATAAATATTTACTTTTTTTTAAGGGGTTACACCTAGTTGGCAGCACCAAATTGGAATTTTGGAGGCTGCTCCCTCTGCAGAAGGTTTGCTGTATGGTACGGGCATTGACGATTCCATTTAGAGGTAATAAATAACATTTTATCTACGTATATACGTGACGTAGAACTTTTAACGCGTTTTTCTCGGAATTACTTTTTCAGAATCGGCGACCAAGACATCTCAAAAACAACTAAACCGATCTGCTACAAATTTCACAGACATTTTTTGTATGTCAAAAGACAGTCCGTAATCGAAGATTTTTTTTTCAATGCATACTTTTTTTTTATATAAAGGAAAATAGAGTGTTTTTTTCACCGAAATTTCGACGATCACTTTCGATCTTCGACCATTTTTTCAAAAATCATTATTTTATTGAATCCTTCGATTAAAGGCTAGATAACACGGTACAAAAACCAAATTCATTTGGTTTTTTTTATTTCAGATTATTTGTTGCCGAGCAGTAAATTGCACAGCGGTCTGTGCAATTTACTGTATCTCCGTCGTTTATAAATATTTTCCAATAAAAAAATTGTCAAAGTTACTTGAAAAAAAGTTAAAAACGTGCACCCATTTCCCCAAGAAAAATTCACGAAAACACCTCTTTTTCCGCGGCGAACTAGGTATAACCCGTTAAACAAACCAAAACTCTTTCGAGTGCCTTTTTCGTGTGTGCATAACTTTTTTTGCTCCTCCACATAATGGGTAATAAACGGCGATTTTTCGGGAATATTCGTTTGTTTTTTGTACATCCATCGAAACTTCGGAAACGTGGGTTACGTTCGTGATCTCGTTTACGGTTTATCACTTTGACGCTTTGCTAGTTGAGTGTCTGTACGTTCTATCAATATGTAATTTAAAACCCCCACCTATTTTCATATACGTATGTATATATATATGTTTTTTTTTTGGAAAATTTATCGACGCTTATTATTTATTAAAATAGTTATTCTTCGACTGGAAATGCGTCGCGACGACGGTGGTACACGTTCGTTTTTTTTGCAAGTTATGATTACTTATCATCGCTCGGGGCAACAAAAGTGCCGCTTCTAATTTTAAAGCATGCTTGTGATAGTTTTAGTGGTTTTTTTTTCAACGTACGTCTTACGACGAGATTGTATTCTTTTTTGTTTCGCATTCTCTATGACTATAAATACTTTGACTATCCATTTGATTATCATTTCATTTTTCGTTCTACGTTTATATCGGTTTACCTCGAAGGGATTTCTAATAGATTGAAGTTTTTCCGAGGACAGTACACGCGGTAAAATAAACGTTTCTTTTTTTTGTTCGTTTCAAACGTGTGTGCGTATACTGGAATGTTGAGTCTGTCGATCGGTCGGGGTGACTAGAAGAGGGGGAAGCTGATGCTCCGCCCTTGGGCGCCAGGCCGCGTCGCGATTGGCGGATGTTCCTAGTAGGGGTAAACGCAAGCGTATCCCTGATCGAGAAACGGAACGGTGGTTGGAGTGGTGGAAGAGGTGACAGAATCACGGGGTTAAACGAATCGAGGCTTTACTGTGTCAGATCGTTTGATTCGGTACTTGGCGAGCTTTCACTTCCGTTTTCTCTTAGCTCGAGTTCAATTACTTGTCCAGAGATGTAATTTTAAATTGCGAATCAAACAGACAAATCATGTTTTTCCCGAGTAAATTCTGCCAAGCGAGCAGCGAGAAACTCGTCAACGAGTGTAAATACCTCGGGTGGCCTTACCGTTCCACATTCTCTCTCTCTCTCTCTCTCGCTCTCGGAGTTGATCTTTTTTTTAATTGTCAATGGATCTTCGCTGATTTAAGGGGAGGTACCTGAGTGAACGGCGAGAAAAACAGGTAAACTTCGGGAATTTTTATCGCAAAAACTAATGTTTAGATTGGACCCGGGTTTTTTAATTGGAAAATATGTACATTGAGGTATGTTTAGAAATTTTTATTTCTATAAAAATTTCTATAAAATAAAAAATAAAAAAATAAAACATAAATTCGTTGACTGGAAGCGATTCAAACGCGATTATGTCGAAAAATAGTTTTCAAAGTCGGTGCCAGATGTATCTCGAAAACGGCTTGTCCGATTTTGTCCAAATTTTGATACAATATTCTTTGATAGGTTTTCTCGTTCGCCACGTAGGATTTTTTTGAAATTTTCATTTTTGACGGAATTGCGACGGTTTTAATTTATCATTCGTTTTTCGTTCGCAATTTCCGACGATTTTGGATTGCATACACATTGCATAAAAAAGCAATGGTTCAATCAAATGAAAAACCCCCACGTGGCGAACGAGAAAAACTATCGAAAAATATTGCATCCAAATTTGGACAAAATCGGACAAGCCGTTTTCGAGATACTTCTGGCACCGACTTTGAAAACTATGTTTCGAGATAATCGCGTTTGAATCGCTTCCAGTCAACGAAATTATTTTTAAAAAATCCTAACCATACCTCAATGTACATATTTTCCAATAAAAAAAACCCGGATCCAATCGAAACATTAGTTTTTGAGATAAAAATTCCCGAAGTGTACCTGTTTTTCTCGCCGTTTACTCAGGTACCTCCCCTCGATTCTTGCCAATTAGGAGGATCAATCCGGCAGCGCCTTGAATTGATCCTCCTAATTGGTGGATACGATTGGAAAATAGAGGAGTTCGAGAGAACAAGGAAGGCAAACAGAGGAACGAAAAAATGTGTTCGAGTTGTCTTGAAAGATTTCTAGCATGAGGAGTTTTCTACAAGGTTTCGATCTTGTAGCGAACAAACATAGAGACGTTCATCCGTCATCTGGTTCTTTACGAGATGCTAGAAAATCCCCAACTACCCTTAATGATTCGAAATTTTCGTACAGTCATCATGTTTTTTCGACCGTAGCTTTTGGGAATTGTAATTTTTCAAATTGTGACTCCCGAATCCACTCATTGCACTGCATCATCGGGAAACATTCTTCTCTTAAAGTGGCGAATAAATCGTCAGCGAAGTGTAATTGCGAACTGCAAATATTTATCACATTTTGAATTTTAAAAAATCAGAAAAATGAGGAATAATCCCGACAACATAAACATCCTGGGACTACGTGTCATTTTTCACACTCCAAAAATATCACGAATACGATTAGAAGCTGAACAAAATCTGAAGCTGAAGCTGAACCTGTTTGGTAGAGTTTGTGTGATTAGTCCATACAATTTCATCACCAAAGTCAAGAACTGTTGATATCTTTATATCGATGTGTAGATACCACGGAAAATGTAACTAATCAATTTGTTGTTGTTTTCCTCCGCGTCGTTAAGTTTTCGTTTGTCACTATGAACTTTCGTGTTCACTATGGATGAATTAGTCGTTCATCAATGCTATACGCGAACATGCACAATGCATGTTATTTCTTTTTTTTTGGGATGCATTATGAGATATTCCTTCGTGTCTACACAGTAGTTGGTACATTATGATCCAACTGATCGAACTCGTCTGTTTATTGTTGTCATTATTACTATCATTATTATTATTATTGTTATGGTGGATTTTTTTTATTAGGATAGATGTACGTTTATTTTTATAACCATCTTTCTTTTTTCAAACTCGTTCAGGCATGCGACCCTCGATCAAAGGCAGTGAAGAACAACGAAAGGTTTTACTTTCGAGCGAAGGCCGCGTGTCTTGCAATCACGACAATCAATACTATCTCTGTCTCTCTTGCTCCCTGTCTTTTCTCCTTCTCTTGCTCCCCCGATTATTCTATTTTCTCATCCCTGGATCGTCGCAAAGGACGTTTTCAAACGTCGCAAATGAGCCGGACCAGTTTTCGAAATTCAGTTTTTTAATATCATCCAATCAACAGACACGGGCTTCCTATACGCCGTTAACCAGGACCCAGAAAGTGATGAAAAAAAGCAGCTGTTTTTTTTTCTCAATAGAAACATTCGAAGATTGGGCGCATTTTTATAGATTTTTCATTGTTTATCTCACCTTTGATTCTCGGGATAATTAACACTCGTGCACTGTTTTTGGCTTCTTCTGATCTTTTTCTTCGTATTTTTCGACACACTGCGCCGAATAATTTCCGAATGCTGTTCAGGGTGAAATTTGGCGAAATCTCGTCATCACTCGAGGTGTCGATAGTGTCTTGAACAAGGACGTTAAGGGCGTTCGTTCAGGAGTAATCGATTGCGCATACTGTATTTATATTTTCTTCTATCCTCGGAAAAATCGTTATGCGAGTTCCACAAACGAGGGCCGTCGATTCTTGAGTATTCTCGAGTGTATAGGTGTCTACAGGGCCTCGCATTTTATTAATGAACACCCTAAACAAATCGCGAAAATGAAGTCGGATGCAAAAACACACATTCTTGTTTTCCGAAAAAGATGGAGATAAAAAAAATCGTCGACGTATTTATGACATTCCGCAGTAACGTTAAGGGCTTACATACACCTGGGTAGGTAAAAAAAATCGTTTTTTCAAAAAAGGTGCTCATTCGAAAGTACTATCCTTCGAGTGTATACCATGAAAATTTCATAAGGAAATTCGCAGTAATGACGAGTTATAGCTTTTTGTAACTAACCGCGAGAGCAACGACTAACGGCCCGAGCAAACTTTGAACGCGTTTTACGCGAAACAGTGTTTTCAAAATCGGTACCAGAAATATCTTCACTACTGGACCGATCGGGATCAAGGTTTGCACTGTTATGCTTCACACGATAATCTCGTACTTATCGCGCCGTTTTTTCGATACCTGGCATGGTTTTTTAAAAATCATAAATACTGAACAATTTTGAGGCGAAAAATCGCCTGTTTTATTCCAGTGACTGCCATGACCCGAAAAAAATAGTTTTATCTATCTACTTTAAGAAAACAATTTTTTTTTAGATAAAAAATGGCAGATGCGCGGCTGGTACCGCAAACGCTGTCAACAAAAACACGTCCCAGGAAAACGACTGTAACTTTTTTACCGTTTGGAATTTTTCAACCAACATTTCACACGATGTAGATAAAATGTCATACTTTAAAATGTATATCATGGTTGTTCAATGAAATTCAGTGTTATACACAAAAAAAAATCTTAAACATAACCTCAATTTTAGCCATCTCAGGTGCATGTAAGCCCTTAATTATTTTTTATGGGACCGTATAGTCAATTTGCATGAGAAATGGCTAGTTTCGAAACGAATATAACGGAGAAGAGCTCTCTAGAATTAAAAACACGGAATTTATCTTTGAATTAAAAAAAAAAATCGAGTAAATTCCTATGCATGTTACTTTATCGATGAATACGAGGCAAATTACATTACTAGGATAAATATCCCATTTTCGCATTGAGTATAGCGAGGTAAGAACGTTGCTTCGAAATTATGGGGATTTCGTGCTTCTCGGTGACGAAATGGAACGCGTAAAAGATACCTGTTGTCGTCGTGGCGTTGCGGCCACTCGTGTCTCTGATAAATGAAGATAAATAATAGGAATTTGGTATGCCTCTGTGAGCTTGACGGTACCAGTCGACAACGGGGCATCAACTTGTGATTGTCACATTTGTCTGTTCTATAATTTGATTGTTCCTAACTGTAAAAAAAAACCTCACACATATTTGCAAGCTCAATTTTCCAGATATTTATTGTTGGAGTACCGATCTTCCGCGTGGCTCGTGTTGTCATAATATTCAGGAGATGCGCGCACATTGGGCGTACATCAAACTCCGATCGTAATTAATGCAAGCAGAAATATCGAATTTGTTCAGTGTCACAACTTCCTTGTTTTCAATGCTAAAAAGGTACCTTCCATTTTGTGAAAATTCGTTTTAAAATTCACTATTTTTGGATGGAATAAAAGCTTATGATGCTGAGGGACGTATTGAACTCTTCATCTCCAAGTTGACTGGAGATAATGAAAAATGAGATGAGTAAATCTTTTGTTGAAGGCGTTTTTCATCCAACTTCATTTTCGCGATTTATTCGGGGTCTGGGATTAAAACGGGACACCCTGTATCTATACATACGGGACATTCCACGTCATTTCACCTAGCCCATGACTCCGACCAATTTTGGTTTCCCTGATTTTTTTTTTGTAAAATTGTACCCCATGAAAAGCATATCCACACCAGTTTTTAGATTTTTATCTCTTCTCTTTTAGGAGTTACAATTTTCCAAAAAATGTCGATTCCGAAAGTTTTGGAAACGTTTAAGCTGCTTAACCAACTAATTGAGATATTGGCAAATGTCTTATATAATTTTTTTTTCATTTTGAAGCATACTTTCGTTAAAAATATGAAAAATGATCAGTTATCAATGTCAAGGTTTTTTTTTGCTTCTAAATTGAAAATTGTTTTTTAAAAGATGATTACCTATTTGTTTTTTTCAAAAAATTCTATGAAATATATTGACCCATTCTATGATTTTTGAGACTAGTCTCATCGTGGGCCCATTTTTCCTTTTATTTTTTTTTCGAATTAATCAAATTTTTTTACACGATTTTTATGATTTTAATGTTCAATAATGCTATTAATGATTTTGTGATTTCCAATTCGGCTTCGACAGGCCTGAAACGGTTTATTTTTAATTCGTGCTGAAAGTTACGAAAAAAATGGTTCTGAATTGAAAAAATAAAAATCGTTAAATTCAGCACAAACTAAAAATAAACCGTTTCAGGCCTGTCGAACCAAATGTGACAAATAGTGACATTCGTCGATATCTCAATTGGTTCAGGAGTTATCAGCATTTATACGTTTCCAAAACTTCCGAAATAGACATTTTTCGAAAATTATTACTCCTGAAAGAGAAGAGATAAAAATCTAGAAACTTGGTGTGGATATTCCTTTCATGAGGTACAATTTTACAACGAAAAATCAGGAAAACAAAAATGGTCGGGGTCACGGGCTAGGTGAGATGGCGTGAAATTTCCCATACGTGCGTATATATGTATATATATATATATATATATATATATACATATATTAATAGTTTGATTTCCAATGTTTAATGCATATATTTTTATTTTTAATCATATATACGTACGGCGCCCCACCACGTGATTCTAATCCAGTTGTAATCCAAAACGCGTCATACAAAATTAGCGGTTATTCGTTCTGTGCCTGATAAAAAAAAAATCGCAAGTACATTTCACTACTAAAATATTCTTGAAACTTGTATATCCTCGGAATGTACATACAAGTCCACGATTCGTCTATATGTATATGTACGTCGGCCGTACTGTCGCTCCATTCGACGGACCAAAAGTTTTCCAATCATTTTCAGCATCCAAAACTCCGGGAGCATCACAACGAAGATGCGATATATTTCAACGAAGATGAATGTTCGGTGAGTCGAAGAAAAAGATCGATCTCTTTTTTTCCGTCACTCTCCGTAAAGATCCAATGACTCTGGTGAAGAGTAACTTCCATTTCATTGTCCTATTTTAAAAAGCATTCTATATATGTAGAAAAAGAAACGAGATGAGAGATATGGACTGTTGATATGCTCCCGAACTTGAGGACTTTTGCGAATGGACCATTTCGATTGATCGAAGTAAGCGAAAATACCGTTATTAATGTGCACGACACACATGCTCGAAATATTATGTCGATAAACCGAATACTTTGGGTGTTTGATGAAACACTTGTGACCAGAGGAAATCAAAACTTCTCGTCTGGCCAATAATGTTTTTTTATTCCTTAAGGCCGTATTCTAGTGTGAACACCCATTTTCGAGATGATTTTTTGGGAATTAAATTGAGAGAAACGGTTGAATCTACAATGTCAGTATTTCACAGTTGTATTTATACATGTTTGTAGTAACATCTTAAATTTTTTCAAAGCATTTTATGCGGAGTTGTACACGATATTTGACGTTGCGCAGGTCACGTCGCGAATCTTTTTTAATCGTCGGGCGTTGTGATAGCGGACCTCCTGGGCATCTGAAACAAACGATTATTCTAAAAATCGATTCTTTACGGATGTGGTTATCGTTCGGCCCTCCATCATTTTGATTGCTTTATAATTACTATTTTTCCGGACGGGGAAAAGTAAATACTTTATTGTAAAAATCAGAGTGCTCTTGTTCAAACGCCGCCGTTTCGTAAATTCTCCCTAATTTTTTTTATTAGAGGGCCGAATGATTTCCATATTTGTAAAGAATAGAATTTAAAAAAATCGTTCGTTTTAGATAACAAGGACGGCCGCAATCACAACGCCCGACGATTAAAATTGTCTGCCACATGACCTGCGCAACGTTAAATATCACGTACAATTCCGAACAAAATGCTGGGGGCGGGTTGAAATTCCGAACTTTGGATGATCAGAACGCTCAAAAGTCCGAAAATATACTACCCCGAAAGATCAAAACTCCGAAAGAATTTTACACGAAAGACCAAAGCTCAAAAAATCTGAACACCGTCAAAATAATTCGGCTATGGAAGTTTTGAAAGTTAAACATTTTTCAACAAATCGACGAATTATTTAAAGAATTTTTTTTTTTATTAAGAAGTGATTTTACGTTAATTTTCAAATTTGTCTAGACCTTGTAATTTCGGAACATTAAAATTAGGAATTTTAAACCGTCGGCGCATCCAAAGTTCGGAATTTGAACCCGGCCCTCATGTCAAGATCATGCCAGCGAAAGTCTACACAGTTGACTGTAAATGATGTAGAACGTATAACATTGTCTAGACAAATTTGAAAATTGACGCAAAATCGCTTCTTAATAAAAAAAATTCTTTAAATAATTCGACGATTTATTGAAAATTTGGTAAATATTTACAAGTAGGGCTCCAGCCCTAATAGGCTCCGAAATTTTTTTCACGTATTCGGGGCTATTCTGCAGTATGAAATAATGTTCTTTTATGATGGGGGAGGGGTATTTTATTAAGAAAAAAATGTTTCATATACAAACCCAAACAAACCCACTTGTAAATATTTACCAAAAAAAACAATAATTAACAATTATCATCATTTAATCACACACCCACACACTTAAACGCATATACCCAAAAAAGCACACGCGCATGCATACCCAAACCCAAACACTCACACATACACCCAAACTGATCCACACACCCACCCACTCAAACCCATGTCATTTGACCCGCTTGATGTCAACAAACCCGTTTCCTCCATACCTCTAAAAAGGTAAAAAAAGCGTTTAGGGGTTGAAATAAGGGTTGAAATTGTTTTCCTTCGACTTGAATATTATAAACAAAGTGCCCTGAAATACATCGACTCGGTAGAAAATTTCTAAACCCCTTTTCTAGCTGGAGTCCCACTTGTAAGTATTTACCGAAAATGTTGAACCTTTTAAAACTTCAATAGCCGAGTTGTTTTGACGGTGTTAAGATTTTCGGACTTTTGGTCTTTCGTGTAAAATTCTTTCGGAGTTTTGATCTTTCGGGCTACTATTCTTTCGGAGTTTTGAGCGTGCTGACCATTCAAAGTTCGGAACTCGGCCCCATCTTGAATTTCGGAACATTCAAAGTTCGAAATTTCAAGCCCAAAATACTTCGAAAAAAATTGAGATGTTACTTCACACATGTATGAATATAACTATGAAATCCTACCACAGTAGATTCAACCGTTTCTGTAAACTAAATTCCCAAAAAGTCACGTTGAAAAGGGGTGTTCACACAAGAATACGGCCACAAGTTCTCACGTTACATTCCCATCCCTTCAACTGGCTCGACTCTCAACGTTGTAAGGCAAACCCCCAATCGTTTTTGTCTGATCCGTGCATTGGATGGAAAGAACAACGACATCAACAATAGCAACGAAAGCGAAAAACAGTTGTTTTTTCGGTTGTCCTAAGTGTGCTCTATTGCTCATAGTCCACTGTCTCGTTGCGCAACGCGGCCAATGTACGTCCGCTCCTTCGAATCGTTATCGGGCGGCAGTTTGACTTCCGAGGTGCGCAACGGGGACCAAAGTAAACGAGACAAAGAGAGAGCGGCGGGAGGGGAGGGGGGTGTTTACGAAACGTGTAGCCTCTCGTCGTTCCTGTCTCCGCTGGGGAGAAGCCTTTGCCTCCCGTTATACTTTGCGTCCTGATATTGCGGGACCCGCAAAGGTCCACGAGAGTTCGTAATACCTCCATACACTACCGTGGAAGTACGAGAGTGCGGTAAAATTGGCACGATGTTGGAGATTGTGCTCGTCTCGTTGTTGCGGTACGTTGCGGTACGTTGCGGTTCCCTGGTTCGTGTTCCTCCGCCAGTTACGGCGATAGTTGCGCTTGCAAAGATTTCCACGTAGGCCATTTATCGTTGAGCGAGCTCTATTGACCGAGAGCTATAGCGAATTCGAAGCTTTTTACGGCACGATCAGTTGGCTTGTTGATACGGCAATAGATCGTAGGCCTCGAGGGTCGACATGACGAGATAGAAGATCCACAGCGAGAATAGAAAGATGGACGTGATGACCTTCGGTACGAAGGGCCCACCGAGCTCACCACCGATCTTCTTCGAACGCCTCAATATCAGCACCAACACGACCAGACACGCTTCCGTGCAGAACAGCGTCACCGAGAATGCCAGGCTGTTGACAACCGAGCATCACTTTAGAATACCTTCAGTATTATGCAGCCTCAAACCGATGGCAACGCCCATTTTTATCCCTCCTTGCTGCAAATCTTAGATTCAATTATCTTCGGCACCCAATGAATCTGTCCGCATTGATTGTTCTTTTTTTATCGTATCGATTACTGGAAACGTCCGTTTTACGCATTTATTTTTAAGAAAAGAAGGTCAATATGTGCTGGGTATTTTCGAGATATCTGTAAATACTGTGCTGGAAGTTTTGCGCAATGTTTTTCTTGTTTGCGAGTTTTTTAAAGGGGTTATATACGGTCGAAATTTTCGAAAAATCGTTTTTTTTTTGTATTTTGTTTTTGTAATGTACATTTAAGTGCACACGGAGAAAATTTCTTGTCAATCCGGCGAATCTTGAAGTTACACGCACATTTGTAATTACGTGTCAGAGCGTTCGAAAGTGCTTTTGAAACATTAAGGTAGTACCTCCACAGAAGAGTTGAATTAAGAAATGGTTGAAATTTGACATATACGTTATTTAATACATAATCCAAACATCTGTGCAATTTGAATAAGTTTGACCACCCCAAACCTGAGATATTTACACTTAAATTGGGCTTGGTTTACACGTAACAAATGCGTTATGATGGGCAAACAGAGCATCATTAATTCTACCGTCAAAACTAAAATTAAGAAATTGATAAAAAACGAGGATAAGCTACAGTAAGATATCACGAATAATGTGAAAAAAAATGAGAATGATTTACCATCTAGTTTCCAAGATATAACCATGAGAAGCCTTCACAATTTTGGTGCAAAGCCTGGCAAAGCCTGGAAAAAAAACAATTGGGGCAAAGCCTGGACAGTCCCGGCAAAAAGTTTACTGGCAATGGTCGATCAAAAACACAATACAAAATATATTTCACGGCAATAAATGATATCCATCGTATTATCTACTAGTACCGAGTCAATATCGCGTAGTTTTTAATTTTATTAATTACTAATTAAACCAATTATCAATCTTTTAAACATGAACATGGTATGTAAACTTTTGGTTGAGATTTTCGCAGAGGAACTACCTTAAACGCGTTTTTATCAAAACTGTGTTTTAATGTCGATGAGCAAGATTTCTCGGCAACGGCTGAACCGATCAGTCTCAAATTTTAACACAATCTTTTCGAGTATATTTTTTAGTAATTAATCGAATGTTTTTTCTCACCGATAAATATTTTCCATTTTATAAACAATTTAAGGCCTACATTTTCGTCAAAAATCGATCTTTTTTTTTAAAGCCGCCATTTTGTAAAAAATTATCATTTTGCTTATTTCTTCGATCAATTACAAGATAATCCGCTATATTGACGAAATATTTTTGGTTTTTTTCATTTTAGATGATCCAGTCCAGAGATATCGTGCTTACCGCAAGACGTCTTTTTTAGAGGTGCTCCCGGAGATCAGCCATAACAGCTTTCAAAATAATTAATTTGACAAATAAAAGATGTTAAAATATAGTTAAAAGTTACCATAGTATGTGTACAAATTTTTACGTTAATAGATTTAAAGGTCTTCTCAAGACAATTAATGAAAAATCGATGTTTTTGCGCCTCCTGACTGTATATAACCCCTTAAAGGATTTATGGGAGATATGATCGTAGGCAGAAGTAGCCGAAGTTTGGATTTTTCGAATACATGTCCTGCATTTCGAGTAAAATCAGTCATAAGTGGGATGTGGAGACCAAGCTTTAGATTTCTATTCCAAAGTGCCTTTTTTCATGATTTTGTCACCTGTATTTATTGTTATTTACTTTACTTATAAACTTCCGGTCATTACACGTAACTATACTCCACTATGTGTAGACAAAATAATTTCCAAATAGTTCTTTTTATTCAACGAAATTTCCAAAAGAGAGTTTCATTCTTTAATGGCTAGCAATATTTTTAAAACTTTTCCTACTATTTTTTCATTGTGCTTTTGCACATAGTGTCTGCGAGTAAGAAATGCCCACGATAGCGCATGCAATACTACTGCGAATGTAAAGTTTCATAATTCTTCAACGGGTCAGTGGATCAACATGAAGATGTTGCATACAGACTTGAACCAAACGAATCAATAATGCATCAATTTCTTATTGCCTTGTAGCATTTTACTCGGCAGTCCAATACATTCTTAAATCCGTTGGTTCGTGAGATATTTTTATTCCGAATACGTCCTTCGATATTCTTTCGTTACTTATTGAATTCAGACTGGATGCAGATATGGCTTCGAATTGGCACGACGATGGCTAAAAGGTGGTACTCACTTGCCAGGCTGGACTATGAATTGTTCGCCGTGATAGGCATGGTAAATGGCCGCGATACTCCACGCAATGCCGATACCAAGGAAGACGTTGACCGCATTACTTCCGGTCACATTGCCAACACTCGCGTCGGCATATTTATCCTGACAGGCGGCTACCTTGCTGGCGAACGTATCTGCAATAAATTCAATGAACACCGTCACATATCCACGTGTTTTTCCATTTCCGATATTTCGCTTCGACACTCGTTGCGTCCCCATCAAATTGAGAAATCAAAGCGATTGTCTGATCAGAACTTGAAATCTTTCGACACGTTTCCGATCGAATAATCACACATTTATCATCTTTTTTCATTCAACCGAAGGGTTGAATTTCAACCTAAGGGTTGATTTTTTTAAATTCAACCTAAGAGTTGATTTTTTAAAATTCAACCTAAGGGTTTTTCTCCCGCTAGGAGGGGAGAAAAGGGGTGGCAAAGTTTGTATAGAAATTAAAAAAAATCTGGTTTGATTTACGCGGAACTTGGTATTCGTGCTTCTTGACGCAATTAATGAAACACGTATTTCAGCGTTTTGAGAAATGCAACCCCTAAGATGAGAAAAGGGGTGGCAAAGTTGGCATGGAAAATAAAAAAATCTGGTCAGAAGATTTACTTGAAACTTAGTATTAATGCTCTTCAACACAATTAATAAAATACGAACTTTAGCGTTTTTTGAAATTCAACCCCTAAGCCAAAGGGGGTGGCGAAGTTTGTGCGAAAAATAAAAAAAACGTTCAAATGTATTTGAAAATTTGTACAACTGCTCCTAGACACAATTAATGAAATTTCAGCCATTTTGTATATCTGGTTAGATTTAAATACTTGAAACTTAAGATTAATGCTCTTCAACACAATTTTACGTATTCATTAATGAAACATTTCAGGAGCACATTTAATTAAGGAGGATTCAGCACAAGTCTACGCGAGCAAAGCCGCGGGCTAGTCTAGAATAAGTCTCGAATAATCATTTGGAAGAATTATTTTGTTATATGAATAACACGAACTACATTTGAAAATAATTCATTGATAGCCCATCGATAGATATTAATTACACGATGATTACTGTCACTGTTCCAATCCAATTCATGGGACATGTATAAAAAAAAGCTTAAAAATAGTCGTACCTTGATATAAAATTTTTTACCGAAGGTAAATTTCAAGGTACTAAAAATCAGAACACGAGACTAAGACAGCTGAAAACAACTTTTGTAAGAGGCATTACGAAAAGTATTGCAATACTTTGATAATAACAATTAATAGATTTTAAATACTTCAAAGAATGTATACTTAAAAACTTAATAGTATTGTGTACACAATGTTGTAGTTTTGTCTAAGAGAAATATCGTGTCTCCAAACTTCAGTGCTCGTGCGAAGGACAAATTTCAAAATTAATGCAATCCATGAGCGGCGTGAGCCGTGAATATCAAGGTATCGTAGAGGTTGGAGCGACGTATCCTTGAATTAGTTCGAGAAACCGTGAGATCGCGAGCTGGCAAATTGTATTCGCGATAATTTGCATAGACTTTGAAACATTTGGCCAGAACTTCTTCAAGTTTGCGAACTATTTTGCTCGGAGTTCTTGTATCGCTGGTTGCGCTTCTCAAGCTGTTTGGCCCTTTCACCATTAAAATGCAAGTGTATATTGAACATTCGTTCCGTGCCGCACTCATGCTCGTAAACTTAGTACCAACTCGAAAATCTCATAAATATTTATTTATCCAGACCCTCGACCGCGGGAGGTCGGGAGGGGGGAGGGGGGAGTGGTTCTTTTCAAAATCTCCAGGAATCTTCCAAAGCACTTATTGCCCGGATAGATTAGCCACCCTTCAGGCATTCTTTCGAACTCAACCTGAGTCATGGTTTTTTATTTATTTATAGGAGGACTATAGTCCCCTTTGTTCTCGCTCTCGGACCACCCTCCCACCCTCGCGACTCCCTTCGCATAGGGCGGCCCTCCGAAAAATATCCGACTGACGCGAGCTTGTCCCCTCGACATTTCCGGTCAGAGGGGTAAGAAAAATCGAAACGAACGACTCAAATGAGACAACGGGGGTTGAAAACAAATGGAAAAGTTGGTACTGGCGACACGAATTTCCTTAAGTGCGATAAACTCGTATTTCGATAACGCCTTCCTTTGATTCTACGTCTATCACCCTCGGCTCGTACACCCTAATCCTGCAGACTCAGCGGCATTCCGACCCGGAAATCCGTCACGGTTTTTCTCAAGCCCTGCAAAGTCCCGAAGAAAAATAGTTTCGTGAATTAGGCAGCTTGAAAGCTCCTTTTTTGCTTTCTTTTTTCATTACGATTATTCTTCGCTGCGCGTATCTTTCAATCTTGTATCGATGAAACATTTTTCGAATTTATTTTTCCAATTAAATTTGTTAAATTACAAACTGTCAAAATTTATTATATATTATGCGCCTGACAATAAGTAATTGGGGTGTATTTACAAGGGTCGTGTGTATATGACAGCGTCCACTAACGCATGAACATGGTGTGGTTTTATATATGTTCTTAATTTTTTGATTTTGGTTTTTATTTTTATTTTTTCATTTATTTTTGTGTCGGTGAAATATGATTGTGCACGTTCTCGAAGATGATTCAGTCTAGTCGGAGCCAGAGTTATGCCCGTTGGGACTCGATCGGGTCTCGCAATCATTATTCGAATACGTTTCAGTGAAACATTCTTATAAACCATTTATTCCGCATCTTTATTTCCAAAATTTGAATAAATTTTCGTTAACACGATTTTCACAATTGTCTCAAATGTAGATGAGAAGCAGGCGAGAAAAGCGGACGTGTCCACACTACGTAATTCTTTTATGTTCTTCATACACACTTTTATTGGCTCCCGAAGTATTTCGACTCAAATTCAGCTCTAAACGACTCAACATTTTTCAAAAAGTGCCTGCTCAAGCGAAAAGGCACTTTTTAGGCACGACAAAAGAATATTTTGGTGGCTGACTGAACTGAAATTGAAAACTCTATATCTCCCCGAGCTTTTTCTTCTTGACCATGCACGCCAGTACGCGTGTGTCTCAGAAGTTATATTTTTCTATAACGGTGATATCAACTTTTTATTCTAATAATGTGATTTTTTAAATAAATACAAAACATTCTCAGTAAGATTATTTCTGAGGTTAAGGAATTTTGTGTATAACATTCCTTGTACATTCGCATAATACGTACATTATACTTGGCTATTACATCAAACATTTTATTTATTTTTGTACAATTGATTAAGGGGTTACTCCCACTTGCGATTTGGAAAAAATCGATTTTTTTTATTGCATTTTTTTGAAGTAGTATCTGAGAATATGTCCTGAAAATTTCAAGTCGATCCGAACAAAATTGACTGAGATATGAGCGTTGAAAGAGAAGAATCCGCGTTGAAAGAGCGTTGCAAGAGAAACTTTGAACGCGTTTTTCTCAAAATGGCGTTTCTGAAGTCGGTGACCAAGATTACTCGAACACTAATGAACCGATCTTCTTGAAATTTTGCAGGCTTATTTAATACATAAAAATGTAGTCTTTAATCGTTCGGTTTTTTTTTCGAAAAAAATGGCCGTTTCATAGCCAAAAAACGGCCGTTTTTTTCGTTAAAATCGAACCATTAACTTTGACTGTCCGCCATTTTGTGAAAAATGAATATTTTTTAAGATCCTTCGATTAAAGACTAGTTTATACTTATATTTGACTAAATCCATCCGCATTTTTTTTTCAGATGATCCACTTCGCCGCAATGTTGGTCACCGCAAACCGGGTAAATAAAAACATTATTTCATTGACGGCCATTTGCCACTAAACAATGTAATATTTTTCAATAAAAAAATTACTGAAAGTTCTTCAAGATGTGTTCTTTAAGATGGTATATTGATCGATTAAAAAAGTTTTGTAGTTTTCTTTAAAAAAATTCATGAAAAAGGCCTTTTTTGCGCTACAAGTGGGGGTAACGCCTTAGTGGAAAAAGCATAATAAAACCACTGTTTGCATTTAAACAGATAATAATTGTAAGGTAAACCATAACTGTTTGTAAGGTAAAGCGAACAACCATGTTTTCGAGGCGTACTTTTTTGACTTTTCAAGGGGAGAGATACCTTAGGGCGAGAAAAAAAATTATCTGATTTTTATGATTTTTTTTCCTAAAGAAATATTTCTTCGCCATTTTTGACACTTAGGTTATGTTTTATTACTAATTTTGGCTGCAATATGGTATTTTTTCAATTAATTTCAGAATGGCGGAGGTGTGTCACCGTCTTCTAAACTGCATTTTCAAAAGTGGCGTGACATATAGCTAAAAAACTAAGCAACCGATTCCGATGAAATTTGGTTTAAATCTTTCTAATCTTATTATCTAAACCATAATCCTAAATATTTTTAAAAATAAAAAAGTATCTTTTATTGCAAAATTTATCCATTTTGTTTAGTAAAATTCACTCTATCTTTTTCAAGGCGTACAATTTTATCGATTTTCAACATTTCTCACTTTTTATTGGTTCATATTTTGCGTATGAGTGTTAATAAAAGAAAAATCTTAAACGGTTTTCTTTCAGATTAATCCCGCGGCCGCTACGTGTCACCCCGTCTGACAACATCCACCGCAACCCGTTCAGAAGATCGTGCCATAACTTCGCCATTTCCAAATATTAATAAAAAAAAAATACCATGTAACAGCCAAAGTAGTAATAAAACTTACCTTAAGTCTAAAAAATCGAAACGAAATGTTTCCTTAAGAAAACGATGAAAATCAGCTTTTTTTTCCTCTCATAAAAGTATTTACCCCCTTAGAACTTTTTTTTTTATCATAGCTGACGTCCCACAAGATTATTGTTCCATCAGTCACAGCTTATCGTTCATCGCTCGTCGATAGACATCCACATTCAAATACGCCTTCACGAGGTAACATTCGTACGAGACTTTCGTATATCGTGTTCCCGCGAAGTGTGAGGAGTACGAAAAATATTGTTTTTGCGATAAAAGCCAGGGGCACGACGAGAGGCCTTACGATAAAAAGGGATTCCACGGCAAACAACGCTGAGAGGTATCCTTTCCACTGGCAAATGTATAGGATAATATTGTCCGAGAGCGAGAGAGTACCCACGTCGAAATTTCATGCTATCCGACGTGGCTATTTCGTATATACGTGAACACTCGAGTGCATATGTCTCTCACGAGGACCGTTGTTGCAATATTTGTGTGCGCACATGCACCTATATACATGCATACGAAACAAATATAAAAGCTACAGGATCACTGCGGATCCTCCAGGGAATAGGAAAAATTTTATATAACCCATGGTCCGCTGTCTGACTATAATGGAATGTTACTACTTGGCGAAGCAATCTGACACGGATATCCCGATTTCTGTGCTTGCTTCAAAACAGTCAACCAAGTTCTTGCGACCGTTTCCGGCTATATTCATCATATATATATATATATATATATATACCCACATATAGAGCCATACATATGTATGCACCTATATTATGTGTATTGTATGTACGAGGTGTTCCGTCTCAACTCCCAACCTTTATTCATTCGATGCCACTGGTGCATCTTTTTTTAAATAAATATACGAAATAGTCCTTAAGGGGTTAGGCCACTCTAGAGGACGAAAAATAGGCTTTTTGAGGTTTTTTTTTCAGAAAAACTACAAAATAAATCGTGATTACAAAAAAGGGTGTTTATCATACATACCAGTGACTGTATACAATAATTTTTTTAAAGCGATTAATTTCAAAATGGCGGCTGTGCAGCGTTTATCTCAAAACTGCATTTTTTAAGTTGGTCGGAAACATAAATCAGACCATTTTCAACCGATTCACTTGAAATGTTGAATATATCTTGAAAAATACATTGTCTATGGAAGTACGTAGGATGTTTTTTTTATATTGCATAGTTAATTTGTTATTAACAATTATATGAAGATTTTTTTAAATCTCGACATTACTTTAGTTACTACAGCTCTATAACTAATGTTTACGAGGTGTCATGTGTATTATCAAATGGATAAACGTTCAAACGTTTACGAGGTGTCGTGTATTATCAAACGTATAAACGTTCTTGAGCATTAAAAATCTCCGAAATTGTGTTGTGAACCTGCTTGATTTTTGGACAGTTAATGCAACATGAACTAATCATTCGGTGATGTGAATTTTAATCGAATCCAAGCATTTCAGTTTTAGTACAGAAAGTCCCTAAAAGGTGATCCCAAATCTTAAGTAGACTGACTATTTGCATTTTTTCTTCAAGAATGGCGAGAACATTAAAAATAATCCGTTACCAACGATATTTTCTGGTTTCGTCAAGACACACGATTCCGCCGAAAAAATTCACGAAAAGTTTTCCGACCTTTTTTTAACCTTTAACAGTCATCAGGGGTTGAATCAACACCAGCCGTTTTTCGACCTTCTAGTAAAAAAAAATTTCAACATTTTTTTTTTATTAAAAATTACACGACTGGAAAATAAGCGGCATGGGCTTACACACAAGGGTTGGAAATGCATTGTAGTTTTTTTTTCTTCAATCTTTCAATTATTTATTACTCTCCAATTTGAGTGGGGTTGATTACACCCCCAACGTCACAATCTGGAGGTGTGACTGACAAGGGTTAAAAATGTTTTCAATGACGCTGAACTCGCAGTCGATGTTTGGTTACGAGAGGAAGGTTCTATAGCTCCCGTATATTGCTGTTTTTTTAAAGGAGTGCAGATCAACTTACTACTTGAGGTAAAGTTTTCGCGGGGGCTGTATTTTGTGGGGGCACAAGCAGTTCTTTTCCAGATCAAGTGGAATAAAATATTTCGCGCTAATTTAGAAGATTTTGCAATTGTGTAGATAAGTGACTTTTCCGAAAAAATTGTTGCTTCGAAACAAACCCAAACAAACACAATATAGGCATAAAAATGTTTAAAAATGCCCTATATTATCACGTATTTCCGCGAAATTCAAAACCCCATAACTTTTCATGGGCATAGGGGGGGGGGGGGGGGTGAATTTCAGCTTCTCCCGACTGAATATCATAATTTATAACCTAATAAATGAGAAAATAGCAACAACAAAAAATTTAGGCTCATTTTTCGAAAAAGTCACTTACAGAAAGAATTTCTGTTTTGTCATTAATATTTTCTTTACACATTCGGTGTTTTTATTGTCATTACGGAATCTTCCGAATTTTTTACACGCGTTGAGCAGTTTATATCAGGCATCTAGTCATTTAGTGCCTAAATTATTAAATAGAAATGTGGCCAACGTGTCATTGCCTTAAAGTGCCGTACAAATGAGACGATTTTTAGAGCCGTCATTTTTCGTGAAAAATTTGGTAACTCGACTTGGAATTTGACCAGTATACCGGGATGTATTTTTACTTGATTATAGACGAAAATCAATTGACTGTTAAATATTCGGGTTCGAGAAAGGAATACCTTAGGAGTTCAAGACGTAGAGATTAGAAAATGGACTTTTGCTTTTGTGAATCCCAAATCGAAGAGATACTCGACTCAGCCATGAAAGCACCCGGGAAAAAAAGTTCATGTCTGAGTGGATATGTTCATATATGTTTCAGATATTGTCATATATGTATCAGATATATTCATATCTGACATTTTACAGTATCATATATGATTAGGTCTGATCATATTCCACATCATATATGCATATATAAGATCATATCTGATCAAATACGGTATCTGGCCTGACTATATATGAACTCATATCTGTTTATATCTGGCTAAGTATCAAGGCGAATTGGTGCTGTAAACTCGTATCTGAGCATACATGATGTGATATGTGAACGTATCTGTTCGTATAAGATCATATCCGATCAAATACGGTACCAGACTCTGCTATATAGATCTCATATATGTTTTTATCTGGTCAGGTACCAAAACGAGTTGGCAGCGTGAAACCATATCTGAACATTTATGATGTGATATATGAGCCACGTTCATATAAAATTCTATCCCATCAGATACGATACCAAACCTTGAAAATATACGAAGTCTTATACACTCATACCTTATCGTATATGCAGTTCAGTTGTTCACACATGAAAACGTCTAAATATATGAAACGATATATGAGGATATGAGACGATATCCGATCAGATACGGCACCTCACCTGACTGTGTTATATGTGATCATGTGAGTTACTATAATATAGTTAATTATTAACACGTCAAGTGATTACGTGTTAATAACTCCGCTCTATATATGTAAACATTTTAATATCGTCATGACTGCTCTAATAAGGTTTGATCTGTTTGAACATGGTAAGATTTGCGCTGATATGGTCGGAGTCATACCTGATCTGATAGTTCACATAAACTATGATTCTATCATATGGGCAAGTCTATTGTTCACAGATGTCCAGGTCTGCTGGGATCCACGGTATTTTATTCTTATACGTTCAGATCTGGTCCAGTAGGATCAGATCTGTCTGACATGATCAGATCTGGTCCAACAAGGTTAGATCTGTCTGACATGATCAGATCTGGCCCAATAAAATCAGATGTGTCTGACATGATTAGATCTGGCCCAATAAAATCAGATCTGGTCCAACAAGATCAGATCTTGCTTGGGGATTGGATCTGGTCAGACCTGCTATGATATGGACGGGTCTGCTCTCAAAATGATAAGAATGGCTTTGATATGATCATACATGCTCAGATATAAGCATACATGATCTGTCATGACACTACATGATCAGACCTGGCCATTTTTCTTGTCTGATCATATCTGATTCTACAGATATGATATCTGTAGAATCTATCTATCTGTAGAATCTATCTATCTGATTCTACAGATATGATTCAGATACATTCAAATATATTCAGATGTGAACTTTTTTCCCGGGCAACGAGAATTTTGATACTCGAGCCATTCCATTCTGTGAAGAAACAGAGGAGAAAAATTCCGAAAACTATCGTGTAGGTAATTGTCGATAATTGTTGGAAAACACGTGTGTTGGCTTGGGCATCTCACGATAATCGGCAGCGTCGGTGAAAAATCACCTAGCAGACCGCGAGAGAAATACGACGCGTCGGAATTTCTCGCTTACAAGGAAAGGTTCCCGTGCGGAAAACTGATAGGGCATCCCTAATAAAAATAAGGGCCTTTCAGGGCTTTCCTAGTGCTTTCCCTAGTAGGGATTTCCACAATGGACCCAGACTTGGCCATTATCGGGATAAACTTGTAGGGATTCCCACAATAGGCCCCGACTTGGCCATTATGGGGATAAACCTGTAGGGATTTCCACAAAAGGACCCGACTTGGCCATTATAGGGATCAACCTGTAGGGATTTCCACAATAGGCCCAGACTTTGCCAGTATAGGGATAAACAAGTAGGGATCTCCACAATAGGCCCAGATCTGACTATTATAGCGATAAACCAGTATAAATAGCTTAGGCTACATGGTTGATGGTATTTCAATTATTCAAATCGATTATATACTTCGATCGAATAATATTATCGAACGCAAATTGGGAAAAAGCGTGAGGGCATTAGCAAATAAAAAATCAACGATGAACACAAATATGCAGACAAACATCAGACAGTATTTATTTATCAAATTAAAGAAACATTTTACATAGACACAAACAATTACTCATGGTTTCACTCATACATGGAGTAATGCTAGCGCATAAGTGTGAACAGTCTCAATCAGTTTTCTCGACATTTTTATAGCAACTAATTTCCGCTCAATACTCATCATAGGGAAAATTATTTCTTCTGAAGACTTCGCTGATATTCCCCATTCATAAACTTTATCTGACTGTGTAGGATAAGTAAATAAATTGGTCTTTGTTTTCCAGATTTTTCCTTCAATGGAAATAGATTCTAGTGATTCAGTAGACCCATATATTTTTTTTTATTTCTACTACACATCCATTCCTTAGAATGGATTATTTTTTGTATTCATTTTGTCATGGTAGTTTGTCATAAAGGCTCACATGCAAATACGCAATCACATTTCTACGCGCGCACACATACATACACATGTACTCACGCCCACACCTATGCATATGAACAATTACATAAAAACAAATACAGATATACCCTGACGCATTTAACATACACGTATATCCACTGATACGGATGTTTTATGGCGCTGAAATGGTTATGATGAGGCGCCGTTGAGGCATTTGCAGGGCGCTAAAATGGTTTTGATGAGGCTCCATTGAGGCAACTTATAAGGCCCCGGTCGTTGCGCCTTTAAGGGCCCTTGTTGACAAAGTGTGACCGGCCGCTAACGGCCCTCATGTGGCTTCCAGATTAGGGCCCGAATAAAGTTAGGGGAATATTATTGGGGCCCGATCACAGCCCCAACTCAATTTCCGCACGGGTTGCGAGGTCGATCTCTCCGATTTCGATGAAATTTGGCATGCTTGTAGGGTGGGTAAAAATAGGCGATACGTATTTTTTTTTTTTATATCTGCGGAACCCGATTTTTAAGGGTTGAAATGCCCCCTCGAAAATTCGGGTGTTTTTCGTCGATAACGTTTGAACGGTGCGGGATATGGAAAAATTTCAAAATGCCACAACATTCATTTTTTTGTGTCCTATACATTGGAAATGAGAACAATAAAGTTATCGACGAAAAACGAAAAACACCCCTATTTTCGAGGGTGCGTTTAACCCCTTAAAAATCGGGTTCCGCAGATATCAAAAAATACGTGTCGCCTATTTTTACGCATTCAACAAGCATGCAATTTTCAAGCATGCAAATTTCATCCAAATCGGAGAGGTCGACCTCGCAAGCTTTCCTTGTTAGTGTTATTTCGATTCGGTGGAAGTGCGATTTACAAATTTGATCAGTATGACGTTCACGATTGTTTCCATGATGAATGAAATTGAGAATAGGGGTTTTCCAGCCCGCGTTATAATGTAAGGGATACAGGGAGATGTGCATTTGAAAATGGTTCGGTTGGTATGGAACAGACGGTACACATTGTACAGAGGGAGAGAAGAGCTCGTTGAATCTGCTGTATTGGCGCTATTGTTTCGATCTTGAATGCTCGCATATTGTTCGAGTTCCAATTATAAGCGGCAAAACCGACCGGAGCAGCTGAAAATGACAAACCATTGGCTGCTCACGAAGGCACATAAAGGGGACACAAGAGGGCGAGCGTAAAAGAATCGGAGAGTCGATCAATTGATTTTGTTTCAAGAGGGAGAAACCCTCGATTACCCTGGGTTGAAATTCATTCGTGATAAGGACGATCGATCATAGTCGGAGCAGCGAGATAAGCCATCAACATGTATCGTCTAGCGATTGCTTCGGCTTGTGCATATGTTTCGTTTTTCTATTTTTCAGAAGTCCATAAATCACTGACAGTACAGCCGTGCAGTATATTGGAATCGAAAAAAAATGAGAAGAAGGCTAGTGTTTTGACAGGTGATTTTGTAGGTGCCGCGTGTGCTAAATCCTAGTTTGCCTAAAAATCGAGGTGCGTGGTTTTTTAGGGGATGAAGGGGGATGGGGGTGGATTAATGCCGAAGTACAACTCCTACGAGGTCGGCGCTGGGAGACAAAATTTTCAGAATAGTCCGGGCTTTATTTTTGTCCACAGCGCCGAAGTCGTGGAAGTTCATTATGGGGGTGAAAAAATGGGGGGATATTTTGAAAAATCAGTTTCAATTCAATAATCTCTAGGAAAAGTTCATACAATTTTTGTTCAAATGGGAACGTTGTAGCCCTTGAAAAGACGCGTCGAGTGAGTATTTGATCAACCCTCTTCGATAATATCTTCACCCCCAAAATAATTGTGGAAATATTCTGAAAAATTGTTTATTGAATAACTTGAAAACAATCGATTTTTCGGGGATGGTTTAAACGTACGAAATGTAGAGAATAATTTTCTCTATATTTTCGTTCCTGCAGACCACCATTGAATTGTGCTTTTTTAAACCCCTCTTGGAGGTTGAAAACTCAAAATGAAATTCTGGAGAAACTATTGACCGAAAATAAAGAGATACGAGTTTGGCACTGTGGACAAAAATGTAGCTGAGGTTGCAAGCTACAAATTGTTCCACAGCAGCGAATTCGTGCGGTCAATAGTTTCCCCAGAATTTCATTTTTCATTTTCAACCCTCGAGAGGGGTTGGAAAAAGCAAAATTAAAGGGTGGTCCATAGAAATGAAAGTATAGAGAAAGTTATTTTCTACATTTCGTACATTTAAGCCATACCTAAAAAATCGATTGTTTTTCAATTATTCACTAAACCATTTTTTTTGGTATTTTAACAATTATTTTGGGGGTGAAGATATTATTGGAGAGTGATGATCAAATACTCGATCGACGCGCCATTTCAAGGGCTACAGCGTTCCCAATTGAACGAAAAGTGTACGAATTTATCGCAAAGAGTCATTAAATTAAAACTGATTTTTTTTTATTTCACCCCACTTTTTCACCCCCAAAATGAACTACCACGACTTTGGCCCTGCAGACAAAACTAAAGCCCGGATTTTTCTGAACACTTTCTCTCACGGCGTCGTCCTCGTAGGGGTTGTAGTTTGCCATCAATCCATCCCCATCCCCTAAAAAACCTGCACCCTGATTTTTAGGTAAATTTGGATTTAGCACCCGCGGCACCTACAGAATCACCTTTAAAAAAACTGGCCTTCTAACTTTTTTCGATTACGGAGTTTTTCAGCGACAGCACGACCGTACTATGAACACTTTCACTGATCAGCATCTTTAGCGAATTGCTGTAGCTTGTTTATTTTATGAAATGATAAAAATAAAATATTGTGTTTTTTTTTATGCGGTCGTATGAGAATTCTTGAGTTGAAAAGTTGATAAAAACAGGGACCATTGGTGTTCAGTGCGACTCGAATGATTGGCTGACTGGGACTATCTAAACATTGACTCGAGATTTACGGGTGAAGAAAAAATAGTTCTTGAACGAGGGAGATAGAGATCAAGGGTCAAGACGAGAGTTACAAAAGAGGGAGAGAGAAAGAGATGAAAAAAAGAATGCAAGGGAAAGAGAGAAAATAGGTAAGACTAAGAGGAGTAAAGAGAAGGAAAAATAAAGGGCCGGATAGGAATAGGCTCTTTTTTGCGTCAAGCTCCATCGTCTGCGAAATTATTTCTAAATATAAAAAACAATTAGGTCGTTCAGTGATAAAAGCCGCACGATTTATGTTTGGACTTTTTAAAATGTCGTTAGTATTCAATTGGCATGGATAAATGGATATTTCCGGACATCTTGGATAAAATATATGAATACCCAAAATACGTGAGATTATGGTTATTTTTGTGGTTTCGACCTTGGTGGCCCAGTTTGTCGATTTATCGGCGTGCTCTCATAACGTATGAAATGGATACTCGAGGAATAGCTCTAGCAGTATGTATACCACTTCATCGATTACTATTACGAAGTCTGTACAACTTAAATGAGTTCGTTTGGGTGTATTTTGGGTGTACTTGGTTCCAGTCTCCATTGAGTACGAATGTTCAAAACTCCCTCGAAGGTTCCCTCGAATGTTGAAAACTGCAAGTCCGAGTTTCCTTTTCCCTCTATTAGACTTTTTATTTGCACAGGCTTGCTCGAGTTGCCAG
Organism: Ophion ellenae; assembly: GCA_963210295.1. Classification (NCBI taxonomy): domain Eukaryota; kingdom Metazoa; phylum Arthropoda; class Insecta; order Hymenoptera; family Ichneumonidae; genus Ophion; species Ophion ellenae. The sequence continues at coordinate 55,941,891 of OY723385.1, forward strand.
CCAGGTTGTGCGTTATTGAGGATAATTATCCAAATATCCATCCCGTCTGTTTGCCTTCATTAAATAGACGCTTGAAAAAACTAACGCTTCCGTGCGGAAATTTTTTGAGGAGTCCCCAGATCCTCCCTCCCCACATCCCTATAGAGATTTGATCGGGATGTCGTACGTAGGGGGTCTACATTGGAGTCCAAGTGGATTCCGCGCTATTTCCCAATGGACGTCGCTTGATAATTTTTCATTTGAAATTCTCAACCGGAATTTGTTGGATTTCCCAAAAAAAATATTATCTCGTGATCCCGTGCACCAATTTGTTGGGGAATCCCAAGATGCACTTACATCTCCATAGGGAGTTGTTAGGGACATCGCACACAGGGAGTCTTCATTAGGATTCAATAGGATTCTGCACTGTTCCCCGATGAACGCCGTTTGAAAATTCTCACCACGCTCGAATCGAAAATATGTGAAAAGTCACGAGAAAAAACTCGGCGTGTTGAAACATAACCTGCACAAAGTGCAATGAAATGAATAACAAACGATAATTGCAGTGGATTTTCAGTGATGGGATTCAAATGGATTTTTAAGATATATTTTTCCAAGCGATTTATAGTTTTTTAAGATTTTGAATATCTATATATTTTTTTGGGAAAATTCAACGCACTGAATGCGATGGGATCCATCGAAAGTCGTATCCGATTCTGTTCCACAATGTGAGAATTATTCAGAATTTAAATTAGATTTTTACATTGGATTCCAATAGGAAATCCACATGAGAATCGAACGTACGACGGTGACGTTTTAGTATATCGATCTAATGCGATAATCCATTGGATTCGCATCGGGAAGTGGAGACAAGTATGGAATTTAATTGGATTCCTACGACAGTTTCTGCAAAGGCTCGCCCGACAACAACGTTTGTAGCGATATTATGTCAAAATGCAATAAAATAAATAACAATCGATAATTACGGTGGATTTTCAGTGATTTTCAAGTGGATTTGTAAGCAATACTTTTTCAACCGATCTATACTTTTTTAAGATAAGATTCAAATTCTTTCAAGATCCATTCATATTATATATATAATATTTTTTGTTTAGAAAAGGCAACGTACGGAATGCGATAGGATCGATCGAGAGGAGTATCGGACTCGGTTCGGTTATGTGGAAATTCTTTAGGATTTAAATTACACCGGTATGCATAGATGTCCCTTGACGAATCCTTATTTCTTAAGGCCATAGGCCACATTAGTGGGTATAAAATCATGTGCGAATTTAACAATTTTTTTTCTTATCAATAAGTGATTCACTCATAAAATTAATTACACATCTATTTAGTATGAATATCAAGCTGTTAGGAAATATATATATTTTTTTCGATGTACAAAATGGTCGACTACTCGAAACTTCTCGAAACAGCTTTTTTCCAATTGGCGTGATAAATAACTTCAACAATTTTCACTCGATTGACTTTAAATTTAAAAGTTATGTTCCTAATTGCATTTCGCAGAGAAGTACGTACGGAATTTCTGATTAATCGAAAACTTTTCATTTTATGAGCAGTTAATGAGTAGTTATAACGAAATTTTTCACTGAAAATTCTTTTCTTAACTTCAAATACCTACAACTTTTGAATAAAACAATATTTTTTTATTGTCGATTGACGAGAATTTTTGTTTTTTTTGTTCTAGGTAAAAACTTGCGGGTGATAAATGTCACGCCGCGGAGCGTCTAAAAAAAACATAACAAAAGAAAATATTAGTAGTCGGCCATGTTGTACATCGAAAAAAAAAATTCTAACAGCTTGATATTCATACTAAATAGATTTGTAATTAATTTTATGAGTGAATCACTTTTTCATACGAAAAAAAATGTTCAATTCGCACATGATTTTATACCCGTTGCAGTGGCATAAGGCCTTAAGGAACGACTATGAATACGGGTGTTAGATTCATACATTGGATTCCAAGAGGGAATCCACATGAGAATCCAACATACGAGGGCAACGTTTTGGTATAGGGATCTAGTGCGATGACCCATTGGATCCCTATCGGGAAGAAGTGACAAATATAGCAATCCAATTGGATTTCTACGACAGTTTCTCTCAGGGCTCGTGCAACCATCAAGCCTTTTTCTCTTGCGTTCGACCTCACTCCCAATTCCTTTTTCGTCCGTGTGCATTTTTTCGCTTTTTGCATGAGTCCGTCTCTGCTCCTTGGAATGATCCTTTGAGTGGCCGGAGGCTTCGTAACCCTGAGTCTATTTCAGGCCTTCCGATGACACACATACCACCCTTCTTTCTCCTCTCTTGCTTCGAATCAAAATCCAGGCAAATTTCAATATCCCGTGAATGGCTGATTTAATACGCCGGAATAAAGACATCCGCGGAAAGAGGCAGACGAGACTTTTGAAGCGAAACTGGACAATGGCGAAAATAAAGAAACGCGCGTGCTTGCTCCCCAAACGATATGTCTATGTCGTTGCGAGGAAAAATTTAATTTCCGGTGAAATCGACTTTGTTGTACATGAGGGAAACAGGAGACAACGAACATCTCTCTTATCCGGTATATTTTGCGTATGCGATGAATGCCGGGAGCCGATACGACATTTTATCTTGCATATATAAATTTATACAACGTGCATACGAGCGTGTGTGTTTGTGTATGTGTGTGTACGCATGTGTATTCGATCGTATAACGAAATCTGCAGGAGCACGAGATAGGAGCGCAAATGGTGGCTACGTACACGGTGGTAGCTACAAAAAACTCTCTTTGCTTCGTGATGGCACGACAAGCAATTTCGTTTCGAGCTCTCTTTTTTGTGGTCGCGCTTGATATAGCATAGTTCAAGCGTATCGTCCATTCTGCTAAACTCTTGTACCGAATTTATCGAATTTCTCTCTGCCATGTGAAGGCCCTTGTGTCTGTATGCAAACATTATGCAATTGGATTGAGCATGGAAGTTGGGGTTTCGACCAGATATATGCCTTTATATATATATATCTACACACACACCCATGTGTATTTATATATATATATATATATATATATATATATATATATATATATATATACACATGGGTGTGTGAAATATATATGTGAAATATATATACACACATGGGTGTGTGTGTAGACAAGATATTTAAAAAATCGTGGCCAACAATTTTATCTACGATCCGCGGATGTTTCGACTATGCAATGTAGAATATTATTTCATGGAGACGTTCCCTTTATTCTGAAAACCCAAACAACTCTACGATGTATTTTCATACATTTTCATATGCATGCATACTTACATACGCAATGGGCTGGCGCAGATATTTTGCAACCGGGAAATATATGATACCGATGGTCTTTTAAGGCCTCTTAGAAAAAAATATACTGCATTTTCATGATAAGCAGTATCCGCCAGAAGAAATTGAGCATTTTGGAAAAAAATCAATATTCTATTTTGTGTTCAGCTGAATGGAGATAATTAAATTCCGAATAAGAAACATCCTGAAAAAACAGTTGTTGAAAATAGAATCGAATTGCATTTGTCCACTTTGAAATGCATCTTTAATCATCTTTTTTTCTCAGGGTTGGGATGCACAAAAAAGTTTTGCGGGACTATTTTGTATTCGGAATCTTCGTCCTGCTACACTCAAAATGAAAGTTTGATTTTTGTCCGGTAGGTTAAATTATTTGAAAACCCTCAAAAATGGATGTAAATATGTATACATATAGATATAAAGATAACAAGGTCGTTTATAACCGCATTTTTAAGCATCCCGTTGGTTTTCGGGGCAGAAATCTTCTCAAAAAATTTGCCCCCACCACCGTCGTGTTTTCTTTAAAAAAAATTATCCGTCCCGTACATGTCGCCTTCGTTTACAACAAATTCGGATGATTATACGTCGCCCATCGATAATGACGTGAAACGAGGCCACCACGAGGGGGACGTGGGGCGGCTCGGGGCGCGAGGCCTTGGACCAATCCTGTTGGGATAATTATGTCGTGTATATCGCTTGACATCCGGTAGATTCGATAGGTCAACGGAACGGGGCTTGCGTTACGGAAGAACGCGTGCAATTAACGTTTAGCCCACGAATCGATTTCTCGATTAGCCGCGCGGAGATTTATTACTTCGTAAAGTTTGAGTTATTTTTCCGCATTTCTCCCGGGTACTTTTCCCGATTAGGATCGAAAATTATATGAGAAAACGAACGTTATTCGGGAACGTTAATGCTCGGAAATATAATTGCACCGTGCCCCCAAACTTTCGAAGAAATCTCGTTGTCGTTCACCGCACGAGCGTTCTCTTCCATTTTCCCTCCATTGTGTGAGATCTCTTGAGAACTATGAGGTCGTTAATACCTGCTTATTATATGTATATATATATACATACAAATCGATAAATTGCTGGAGTTGTGCAATGGCGTCAATTACTTCGAGGGAACAGGGTGAACTTTAGAAGGGGTGCACGATGTGAATGACGATTGGAAATTTATGACACTTCGTGAACAAACTTCCCATCATTTATTCGCCGCGTTTATGTGAAGAAAATTCATGGGATGCTTGCACGGCAAAAGTTCATAAATTTTCTCAAAATAAAAAAAACCATCTAAATAAAAAACAAGAGAGAGAGAGAGCGAGAGAGAGAGAGAGAGAGAGAGAGAGAGAGAGAGAGAGAGAGAGAGAGAGAGAGAGAGAGAGAGAGAGAGAGAGAGAGAGAGAGAGCGAGAGAGAGAGAGCGAGAGAGCGAATTCGCAAAACAAATCTGCCAATCTCACGCTGTGGATGATGAAAAAAATGTCGTATTTTCGTCTCGGCTTTCAGTGAGAATACTTCCCGTTCCCGTTGCTCGCCGCTTATGTTAATTTTCGTAATTTCCAGGATGTTCTCTCGCCGGCGCTCCAGTGATTAGGTAGAAAAGCCCGAGAGAACGTTGACGGCGAAATGCAAAGGTGAGAAGCGTGGCTAGAGTGCTTGGTGAGGCTCACTACAAGCGCAATGGGAGCGCATGATTCTTTCATGAAAAATCTTCATCTTGCATGCCTCATGAACTCTCCGGGGGTGTTGCGCAGCTCATCTCCAGAGTAGTCCCTGGACTGATGGGACATTAACACGAGAAATTCGTTTTATGAGGTTTCAATGTGTCTCACGGTTGAATCCGTAAACTTCGTTCAAACCTCATCATTTTCATCATTGTGTTGCGGAAACTACACGGTCGATAATTTTGTTCTTTTTTGACCTTATCTGGCTGGGAGTCGTCTGCTGCCTGTCATTTAAAAAATGAAAATATAACGAGGCGTTTGCTTGTAATATTAACAGAACCCGTGCAGAAATTTGTTGGAGAGTCCTCAGTACCCTACGGGAATTTCATCCTTTTTTTTTAGCAATTTATAGTTTTTAAGAAGGTTGGAGCGGTTCAGTTGAGGCAAATGACGGTTTATGATTTTTTTTTTCAATGAACCTTAACAAAGGCATACGTGGTATAGATTTATTCTATAAATGCTTATTTTTCATGAAATATATAATCAAAGCGCAAAATTATGCATTTTTATATTTTTATTACGTGAATAAAAATAATATGATTATTGTGAAAAAATTGCGTCAGTGAAAGTTTTGAACAACTCAGAATGAAATTCTGATTCGTTTAAATATAATTATGCCTATTTATATTTATGTCACAAGACGTTTCATTATTATCATTAATTATTATTACGTGGTGCCGAAATACGGCAACTGTGGACATTGAGGAAATTTGTGATTTTTTAAATGAAACTTTGATGGTTCAATATCGAATATATATGGCTTACGATGGGCAAGATGCGTTCTTTCCAAATGTTGGGTAAGGTTCCGACCCCCGCACTCCGATCGAGCTGTTCTGCACAAACCTTCAGTTTAATATTTTAAGACAACCCCTAAAGGGATGTTTAGTGACGCGCAATAGTTTTTGGGTGTTGGTTTGTTTGGGTTTGTTTGTTTGGACAAAACGGCGAACGCGATAACGTATATACCAACGGTATCAACGGAGACATAGCAGAATAGATATGGTCGGCGCGCGTTGTAAAAAAAACTTAAAAATTCAATTCCTCAAAAATTATTGCGAGTCGCCAAAAATCCTTTTAGGGGTAGTCTTAAAATATTAAAAGGAAGGTTTGTGCAAAATTTCAGCTCGTTCGGAGAGGGAAGGTGGGTTCGGAACATCATCCCCAATGTTTACAAAGGTTTAGCTTGCGTTTATCCGTTGTTAGAAAATTTTTATCTCGGTGCTAAATAGCAAAAAAAAAATTAAATCACCCGTAGTGTCTTGCCCATTTAACCGCGCGTAAAATTACATATGTTAAACTATTCTTAATCTCTGATGTTTTGTGGTGAACAAATTTCAAAAGATTCGTAAAAACTCAGTACAGTCTAGACAATAACGTATATTTTTATTATTTTTTAATCTTTGATAGTGGTTAACGCCCCAACTTCCCTAAGATGACACTTATACGTTTTTAAGATCCACTCATTTTGTCTATCTCTATCCTTTGTTTACAAAATTCACCGTACAGAATGCGATAGGATCCATGAAGAATCGTATCGGATTCTGTTCGATAATGTGGGAATCCTTCAAGGCCTCAGGCCACAGTAACGGGCATAAAACCATGAGCGAATTTAATAATTTTTTTTCGTATGAAAAAGTGATTTACTCATAAAATTAATTACACATCTATTGAGTATGACTATCAAGCTGTAATAAAATACATATATATATTTTTTTTCGATTTACAACATGGCCGACTACTCGCAACTCCTCAAAAAAGCTTTTTTCCAATTGGCGTGACAAATAACTTCAACAATTTTCACTCGATTCACTTCAAATTTAAAAGTTATGTTCCTAATTGCATTTCGCAGAGAAGTACGTACGGAATTTCTGATTAATCGAAAACCTTTCATTTTATGAGCAGTTGTAACGAAATTTTTCGCTGAAAATTCATTTTTCAAGTTAAATCAAATACCTACAACTTTTGAATAAAACAATATTTTTTAAATTCCGTACGTACTTCTCTAGGTATTCTAATGTAGATTGACGAGAATTTTTGTTTTTTGTTCTAGGTCAAAAATCGTGGATGCTAAATGTCACGCCGCGGAGCGCCTAAAAAAAGATAACAAAATAAAATATTAGTAGTCGGCCATTTTGTACATCGAAAAAAAAATAAATATATATTTCCTAACAGCTTGATATTCATACTAAATAGATGTGTAATTAATTTTATGAGTGAATCACTTTTACATGCGGGAAAAAATTGTTAAATTTGCACATGATTTTATACACGTTGCTGTGGCCCAAGGCCTTAAGTTTAAAATTGGATTGATTGTAATTGGGAATCCCCATTGGAATCCAATGTACGACCGTGACGTTTTACTATAGGGATCGAATGCGATAATCCATTGGATCCTTGTTTAGTGCCGGTGTGCGCATGCCATCGATAGCTCTATATTTATACCATCGTTTAGAGCTGCAAATTTGTATTGTATAAATTCCGTAGTAATTACCTTATTCTTTGTTTTGTATAGAGGTTTTAATTTCCTATTTCATTATTGTTTATTTTGCGAGGATTGTGTGCCAGAGGATTTGTCCTACCCTAGTGCACTAATAAACTATCTATCGATCTATCTTGTCAGAAATTAGGAACAAGTATGGAAATCCAATTGGATCCCAATGAAAATTTCTGCATGAAAGCGGTTCTGGCGTTCGATGCAGTTGCTGCAGGCTATATGTGAGAATTTGCTAGTTTTTGCATGAAATATCTCGAAAGGGTCGAGCTACCTCAATTTTGCCAAATAGATCCTACAGTTCTTTTTACACTGAAAAAAAATTCGTTCATCCATTCATAATTCAGTTGGTTTAACAAAATTGTATCTTTAAACACGTTCAACTTGATTTTTGATTGGCATAACAAAACAGTATAGTTGGGCAGTAACCAAAGATACATTTAAACTATCTTTTCAAACAAAATTTCGATACAACAAAATGCATTTTGCACATTCAACGATTCTTTTTTCTCCGTGTACAGGCAAAATATTTGTATAAATTCCGCCGATAAACGTAGCGCGAGAACTACTTCAATCACGGAAAACGGCAGACATTTTTTTTTCGTCGCATTTCAAAGAAACCTTTGTCCCATATGTATAAACGTTACTGGAGAATGCGCCTGGATGAATGAAATAAAAGTCGAGTGGGGTGACCGACGAAAAGCAAAGGCAAAGATTTAAAAAAAAATGTGAAAGCGTACCAGGAATGCTGGTCCCAAGTGCGACGAAGGCAACCGCGGTAACGGAGTCCTTGATGCCGAGGGTGCATCCGAAATACGATGCAACATCACCGATAACTGCTGTGACGACGCCAATGCCGCAAATGCTGATGACGAAGCACAAGTAACCGCCAGCTATATCTGTAACAGGGAGACAATGGTCATTCTCGTTTTTCCCTGTCATCGTTATCGCACGTATACGCGAAAATGTATGCGCAGGAATTACGAATAAACGTGTTTCCCGTGAGTATAATAAACCTTGACGAACAGCAAGTGAAGGTAATTTGCAACGCCTGTTTTATTGATTACGACTTTTGACATTTCTCGGCCAAATTATGTTTATGCATTCTTGATTTGAATTATCTGAAATTTGGCAAATAATTCGATAACTCTAGAACCTGATAACGAGGAAATGCCTACATCTGAGTAGAAAAAAATCTACAGATATTACACAAAGTGCAACTATTCCATGCCATTGAAAATGTAATCAGACTTTTTGGGTAATAAAATACATGTAAACAATATGAGTTGGTTTTCATTATTTTTCAAAAAATATTGACACATTGAGGTCTATAATTAGGTTTGTTTGTTTTTATTTTGGGATTGTTTGGGCTCGTAATATATTTGTAATATAAATTGTGATATATTTTTTTAATTAATAACACGATTAGAATTGGGTGGAGAGGTATTTTTCAACCAATCACAGGCATTCAGCATGTCACAGCTCACCCCACGCTACTACAACTCAGTGGCAGTGGAGTGAGGGCAGCGTTAGTTTCGTGTGACATCCAGCTAACCCGGACCCCTATACCCAGCCTACTTCAACAAACATATACAGTTTCAAGAGCATTTTCAATGCTGAAAGGTCTGACCTTTTTTTTATTGGCTTGAATTATGTATAAATATCACAAGAATGGCATACAAAATTATACGCAAAAAAAGTTTAGCGTAGCGATTTTTTGTCAATTCATAATGTTGAAATTTTGCAAAAAAACCATATTTTTTTATAATCTATTTTATAATCATTATAGTAAATGACATTTTTTTTCTTCATATTCTCATTATAGGTGCTGATGCATAAAAGTTCTGCATCATCGCACAAAGCACCTGAAAAAACGCTCTTAATGTGGCTACTACTGAGCCACCGTTTGCATTTTGTCCATAACATTTTTTTTTATGTATACGTCAACACATGTAGAATAAATCCTCCAAACCTCATTTTGATAGCTTTTTTAGTATTCTCAAAGAAAATTCCTCACATTCACACACGTAGATGTGACGCCGGACCGACGGATACCTTGAGTAAAGCGCACTAGTCGCTGCAAATAAAAAATTGTCGAAATGGCATTAAGCCGAAAAATTGCAGGTAAGAAACCTACAAATAAGAATAGGTGAAAAAGAATATCAGATAGCGAAAAAAGAAATATGTAAGAAGAAATTTACTGCGCAGACAGTTCGAGATCGGTTGGGAAATGCTCGACTTGGGGACTCAAGCACTGGGTTGTATTGACCAGTTTGACGTTGGGTCACCGATTTTCCTGAGGCACCATCCGATCAGATAGGAGTAAAATAATGAATAGTTTGAAAATAGTAAAAAAAAATAGTATTTCGTTTTTCTTAAGGGCGGGGAAAGGTTAATTCGGTGAAAAAAGGCATGTTTTTAAGATTTTTTTGGCGATACAGATAATGTTAGTTTATTCAGTTAATTGCCATATAATAATGCAACATTTGAAAAAAAATTTCCTAAATTTCCATTGCAAAATATTGAAAATTGAGCGAGTGACAGTGAATCTCCGAAGGCGCCTCGAAAAAAAGTTGTTTGGCGGTGTACATCATAACTCGCAACAGAATCATCTGAAACAGAAAAATCAAAATGCATTTGTTAAAGGAGATGTTTCTCGAAGTGACCACAGGAGGATTTTTTTTCTTTCGATTTTTCAATTTTTCGTAGCACTTGAGAGTCAAAAAACCGATTTTCGCTTAAAAAAATCGGCTAATTTGTTGTTGTAAAATTAATAATTATTAAAAAAAAAACAAAAAAGCTCCCAACAATATCTGGTGAATTATGTTGATAAGTACTGTGCAAAATTTCAAAACGATTGGTCCAGTAGATTTTGAGTTACGGCGTACACGGACTTCAAACATGACAAGTTTTAGAAAAACGCTTTGAAGTTTTGCACTGAAAAATTCAAAATAAAACTCGATAATTTTCTTATACTCGCAAAGAGTCGTCGATGCTAGGTCCGTATAGCAAAAAGCTTCCATAAACATGATCTAGAGCATCTTCTTGCCTTTGTCTACGCAAAACTCGTCCTTCTTTACTGTCGTGCGCCGCTTGCTCCTCTGCTCTACTAATTCGCAATAAAAACTCGGCCTGGAGCAACGGACGCTCAAATACTCATAACTTCGTCAATTTTGCTCCAATCGACTTGAAATTTTGACACAATATTCTTGAGATATTATGCATTCATTTTAAAATTTAAAAAATGCAAAAAAAAATAAATACCTCAAACTATTTTAAACTATTTTACTCCTTACCGTTTCACGATGGTGGCTTTCAGAATGAAGTAATCAGGCTGGCAACAGGTCATCAACAGCTTGGACAGTTCACTGTGCTCATAAGCAGTACGGGAATTGAAAAAATAAATCGTCGAGAAATTGGAAGGAAGAGAAGGAGGGGGGTGGGGGAGAGAGGAGAGAGAGAGAGAGAGAGAGAGAGAGAGAGAGAGAGAGAGAGAGAGAGAGAGAGACGCGAATAAATCGTTATGGAATATCAAGCTTGGGGCAAAGAGTCGGAAAGTCTTTTGTACGTAAACCTTTGTCGTATAACGAGGCATTCATACGGTTTTCTTGATAATTGCATTTCCCTAATGCCCTTTCAAGGCTTAATTAATACGAGAGCGCGCTTTTTTTTGCTGCCTAACGATAGCAGTTCGTTTTTCCTTCTTTTTCTCTCGTTTTTTCCATGCTCACACCTCGTTCCCATTTGAGCTTTTCTCTCAGCGCGACCTTGGCAATCTTTGATTCTCCTTTCGGCCTTACCTTTGTAACATGCGGCTACGTTACCGGGGATGATGGTTGGTGAGATTTTGCGAGGCCGGCCGCGCAGTGCCACACTTTGTGGCTTTAATCGAGCAACCAGAAACACACCGGTCTCCTTTCAAGATAAAATCTTTCTCCCTTTTGTTTTATATTCGCATAGCCCTATCCAACGAGCGTCTCCGACGCGTGGCCTTCGGCGAGGGAAAAGTTCGAGGTCACGTGATAAAAGCGGCCGGAAAAAGTTTCGAGGTCTCTCTTTGAAAGCTCAGCCAGACAGAATAAAAAGGAGGCAGTGAAGCAGGCGGAATTACGCAAAAAATGCGACTCCGTTCTCCAGATTGTCATTCCTCGGAGTTTTCGTGGACATTGTACGTATCTATGTGTACCGTAAAAGTCGGATACATTAATTGTACCGAGACCTTCAACAGCCGAGCGTCACATTTTCCCATTCCACTTTGTTCCACACGGAAAATAAAAAGACCCGAGCAAGAAGCAATGCAGAGAAAAAGAAAATGCTCTCGCATCCGTGCACCCGTTTGGCGAAGGGTCGAAAAAAATACGCGCTTCAGCGGAAACGAGGTGCATTTGCAAAATGCGCCGTTCCATAAATACGAAATATTTGGAACAACGTGAAAGAAGAGTCAAAGCTCGGGAGTTTGATATTTGAAAGAATCCTCATTTAGTCGGACGAGGGCATGCATGCTACTCGTCAATGTCATTATGCTGACCTCGTTTTATCGTCGTGCTCGAATGTCTCGTGATAAACGTTGACGCTTGACGTTGGATAGTCGAAGTCGCGGCAAACATAAGAGCTACGTCAACGCGTCATCATTGACGCGGTGAGCTCGTACCTCTTCAAAATTTGTTTCGACAATGGGATAATCCGGATCGTCTAATTTGATGATTATCTTCCGGCGAAAGAAAAACAAAGGGCGGGAGTTGGAGTAAATTATTGGAAAACCGGACACGATGTCGATCGGGCGGCATTTATACAGTCGGTGAATATTAATGGATGGCTGCACATTGGGATACAGCTTTGAAGAAAGAATTTGATGAGCATGTGGGTGATTCTTCCGAAATCATAATTCTGCATGTAATCTGACTTTTTTTTTTGATTAAGAAGTGATTTTGCGTCAATTTTGACATTTGTCTAGACAATGTTATACGTCATTTTCTTCATCACTTACAGTCAACTGTGTAGACTTTGGCTGGCATGATCTTGACATGAGGGCCGGGTTGAAATTCCGAACTTTGAATGCGCCGACGGCTAAAAATTCTGAATTCCAATGTTCCGAAATTACAAGGTTCGTCGAGATTATGCCAGCGAAAGTCTACACAATTGACTGTAAATGATGTAGAACGAATAACATTGTCTAGACAAATTTCAAAATTGACGTAAAATCACTTCTTAATAAATAAAAATTCTCGAAATAATTCGTCGATTTATTGAAAATGTTGAAACTTTTAAGGGAGACTTTGTCCTTGAAATGCAGCGGGAGATGTTGGCGGCTCAACATGAGCAGCTAGAAGAAGAGGAGGGATGCCTCTATGGACCAGGCATTGCCGATTAGCGGTAATTATAAACACATTTGTGTAAACACATTACAAAACTTTAAACGCGTTTTTCTCGAAAACACGTTTTTAAAAATGGCTGACACTCTCCTGACCGCTGTAATTAACATATTGACCTGAAATTTGGAGAGCATACTCAGAAAATATGTCTTCACGGAATGACGGATCGTTTTTATCGATAGATACATTTTTGCATTTATTATTTATCTTTTTATGCGAAAAAAACGCGAAAATTCGATTTTTTCAAATTGCCGCCATTTTCCGAAATTTGTACTAAACGAAAAACCCATCCGTCATTCCATGACCAAAGGGTCACAGATTGATAATATGCTTTGAATTTGTGTTTCAGACCAACAAAGAGGGGGCAGTGATGTCAGCCGTTTACCTCCCGCGATTTGAGGACCTGTTTTTGCGGAGCTGCAACGGCCGCCATTTTGGTTTTTTTTCGAACAACATTTTTTTTAACGTTCTGCATATCATGAATAAGAGCAAAAGAAACTGCACTCAAAAAGCTTTACTCGTTTCCTTTAAAAAAAATAAAATGTAAACACCTGAAATATGGCACTCCAAGGACAAAGTCTCCCTTAAAGCTTCTATAGCCGAATTATTTTGACGGTGTTCAGATTTTCGGAGTTTTGGTCTTTCGTGTAAAATTCTTTCGGAGTTTTCATCTTTCGGGGTAGTATATTTTCGGGGTTTTGAGCGTCCTGATCATTCAACGTTCGGAATTTCAACCCGGCCCCGTTCAGATTTTCGGAGTTTTGATCTTTCGGGGTAGTATTCTTTCGTAGTTTTGAGCGTTCTGATCATTCAAAGTTTGGAATTTCAACCCGGCCCCAATAAAACGTAATCTTTATTTGAAAAGTACGAATATTTTTATTTCAATATGAGGTACAAACATGGAGGTTATGTGTGGAACACAATTTCCGATGAATGGCCGCCTCGTGCCTGTTTGCAAACGTTCACTCTTTTGACGAAATTTTCAATACCATTTTGGCATAATTGCGGACTAATTTCATTAAGGAGTTACGTGGGTTTGAAAATGTCCAAAAATCGATTTTTTTAAATTTTATTTTCTAACAGTACAATATGTCTAGAATATTCTCCCAAAGTTTTATTGGGAGGGTAGGGGTTTGAGCGTGACAGGAAACACTTTTTTGCGATTTTTTTTAACTATATGGGTGGAGTAAATTTATTGAAACCTTTTGTACATTGTTAAGTGTCATTTCATGAACATTCCGTGAAATTTGTACGCGAAAATATCCACAAACAAGCCAGTGCCGCGTTTTTCTCGAAACCACTTTTTCAAAGTCCGTGTTCACTGCCATTTGGAAACTACATGACCGATTTATTTCAAACTTGGTACACACTTTCTACATATAAAATACCTCCGTTAGTTTGAGATTTTTTTTTACATTGAGGGGGTCTTCCACCCCCAAAATGGCGGAATTTTTCGTGAAAAATAGCACTTTTCACTTTACATGACCACCAAAAATTTAGAAATGAAAAAAAAAATTATCAAAGACCGTTGGGGGGAGAATTGAATGATACTTTGACTAAATTTTAATGGTACTTGATTTCAGATAATTTCTAGCTGAGATACAGTGAACACCGCAAATCGTGTTTTTCCAAAGGCGTTCTTGGAAACGCTTTGTCACCGGCTTGTGTGTGGATATTTTCGCGTACAAATTTCACGGAATGTTCTTGAAATGACACTTAACAACGTACAAAAGATTTCAATAAATTTACTCTATCCATATAGATGAAAAAAAATCGCAAAAAAGTGTTTTTTTTTCACGCTAAAACCCCTACCCTCCCCTTAAGTCAATCGGGGTAAAAGTCTTGGAGAGAGAGCCTTTGAAAATTTTTCTCTTTGGGAAAGACCGACCGGGAGCGACGCAGGTATATCCCATTTTTCTCAAAACACTATTTTTGAACTCGGTGGACACGATTTCTCAAAAACGAATGCACCGATCTAATTGAAATCCAGCACACTTCTTCAAAATAGCATTGAATATTTATTGAACGAAGGTTTTTTTTCGATTACAACAAATTTTACAAGGCTATACGTAGTGTAAATTGTACCAAAAATTGAACTATTTTGCATACAACTCTGCCAAAAATTCAAATTTCAATTTTATCAAAAATCCTTCGTTCAATCACGAGCTATACTTATCTACTAATAGAAAACATTGGTTTTTTAAGTTCAGATAAAGCTATCATGAGTTAAACTGACCACCACGAGGACACTTTTTTTAGGGGTCTCCGGAAACCAGGTCCCACCGGCCGAATTTCCCAAATTTTTGGATGAATTTTTTTTTTAATGTTGTTGAAATGTTTCTCTTTTATGTGCGTAATATTTTGAATAAAATAATGTATATATTATATTTCTTTCAAATATAGGAAACATGCTTTTTGGCTGCGAAACCCACGTAACTCCTTAATGGTGCGTCTAATTGCTTCCTTTCGTGCGGGAATGGTCCGTGGATCATTGGCATACACTTTTCCTTTCAGAAAACCTCAAAGAACGAAGTCGACGTAAACACGACCATGAAACTTCGTCTGCATTAACTATGCAGTAACAATGCAGCAAATAACAATTTCTATGCGTTGCTCGATCGTGTAATTCTCCATGACTGAACCTCAATACTTCCTGATGCCGGTTGTCAAACATTAGTGCTCTATGTTCGCTGTAAAAAAAAAATGGCGCGCAATTCAAAATATCAGATCATTTTGAGACACCCTTTATTTCTTTCGATCATGATAAATTTCTCAAAACTGAAAAACCCGTTTGAGGGAATTATACTATATCGATTAGAACTGAAGTCGATTGCAATTTTGAAATGGAGTAAGGAAATATTTTTGTTTATAAATTCCTTTGTCCTGCAAAGTGATAATTTCGGAAGAATCCCCCATGTATGTATTCATATTATATCACATATTACGCGAGTTCCAACGTATACCCTTGCAGGTTTTTACGTATTACTGTTCCCAATTGTTCCAAATCTAACCAAACGTTCCGTTGCGCATATTCTTCTGATTCCCTGGTGCACAGACGTCTTACTGAAGTACGTGAAGTACTGAAGTACGAACGGTTAAGGGGGTTGCTCAGCTATCGCGAAATGGTAAGAATTTGCCGAAATTCATTGAGGAGATTTGCGAACAGGTGTTACGACTTCGTGTAAAATTTCAAGTACTTCGTCTGCGTGATTGTTGAACAATTCATCATTGAAGTTAGGTTCTTACGCACGGGCGACCATAGCAAAAGCTTCATGAGAACTCTAATACGTCGCAACATAATAAAAATAGTAAGAATTGAATGGAAATAGGCGGAAAAAATCTTGAGACTTTATGAATAATTTCATCGTCGAGTACAGCGTTTTGTATGTCTCATTATCGAGATATTCTTGAAATAAAACAGGAAATGTCAGCTGCATGGAGCCTAGAGGAGCCTATACCAGGAGGTTCAGCGAGGCCTTTCAACTCGTCCCCAAAACGAGAACAAGAAATGATGGCGCTGGGGTGCTCCGGGACCCATATGTATATAGATATACGCTAAACATGGGTGCGATCTAAGACAGATCACAGATGATGTACCTAACCCTCATTAGTGTTAAAAGGGATAACACCACTCTAGGATTTTGGAAAGACGTTTTCTTTCCTAAAAATACTTTGGTGTCATAAAAAAAAATATGCAATTGGTCATGTAGCAATTTTTTTTATTTAAAGGTTCAATTATCGATTTAGCCGCAGCGCCTTGGAGCGCGCTGAGTTGCTCGTACAACTTTAAACGCGTTTTTCTCGAAACCACTTTTTTCGATCTCGGAAGACGGATTACTCGACCACCTTTGCATGCATCGATTTGAAATTTTGCTAGCAGCTTCACAATTATATTCTTTATGGGAGTACATAGCCGTTTTTTGATTAAATGTAAACTTCTTTTTATAAACAATTTACTGCTTTTTTTGGCAAAAAATCGATTTATTTTCTTAAAATCGATATTATTAATAGCGCACTACAAAGTGCGCTGTTTTTGCAAAATTTGAAAGCAAATTTATAGGTAGTCTCATAGCTAATAATATATAAATTATCATTTTTTTGGTTTTTGTTTCAGGTCTTATATTTTACGAGAAAACCGTTCTCTCGTGAAGCTATATGTAAAAAAACACGGTTTTCTAGATGGGCTGTATCGCCGCCATTTTGAGTTTGAGTTTGAGATATTTTCTCGCTTTTGCGTTTTTTTCCGAACCGCCATGAGGAAATTATGAATCGGCGGATATTTCGACGTTTGATGTCACGATCAGTCTGTCGTGAGGTTAGAAACTCATCCGATCACTATCACCTCGTTGACCAATATATTACTATATATGTAGATGCCGCTGCACCCCAGCGCCATCACTTCGGGACATTTTCGGGGACGCTTTTTTCAGCGCATTTGCATTGCCGCTGAACCTCCTGGTATCTAGGCTCCATGGTCAGCTGCTTCGCGTAAAACGATAAAGCGCCCTACGGCATGTGGCAACGCTGCTGTCAAGTCGGCCATTTTGAATAGGCGCCAAAATTTGAAACGCACAAACTATTGCTTCCTTGCCATAAATTTCGCACCGCGGGTTCATAAAGAGTATTTGAATATTTTGAATCATTCTTTACAGAAACTGCCGTGCATGTGTTTCGACATAACCTTCAAATCAATTACGCGTCGTCCCTCGACCGCGCACTCATTTTGCGGCTCAACTACTTTTTTCCGCCACTTTCCAGGTTGTACTTGCTCCAACCGTTGATTGTACTGTTTTTCGGTTTGCATTTTTCCCTTCCATTTTTTTCATTTTCGCCGAACAAAAAAATGGAATTCCCGAAGGATGTTTGACAGGTACGCGCTCACGATGTGGCGTTCGTATCTGCACTGAGAAAAGAAAATCGTTGAATGTGCAAAATGCATTTTGTTGTCTCGAAATTTTATTGTTTTAACAGTTGCTCAGACACGCTAAATAAGCTACAGTTCACACCATTAAAACTATCAGTTAGATTGACAAAACGTGTTTCATGCCAATCAAAAATCATGTTGAACGTATTTAAAGATACATTTTGTTAAACCAACTGAATTTTGGAAGGATGAACGAATTATTTTTTTCAGTGTGAGCTCAGTTATACCAGTTACTGAGAACTAAATTGCGCGTTTGCCACATTTCAACTTGGTTAATAACTTATTCGCGGAGTAAACAAACAAAACAGATTAATAACATTTCTAAACAGTCAACTATATTCATTCCACGTATTTATTAGCTGAAATTGATTTATTTCAGGTAACCGAACATTTGATCATTCGGGGTTGGCAGCCGTTACAGGCGCCCGTGTTAAAGCATATGCGTTCCCCGCTTGCCGCCTGCCCCGCAAAGACCCTAAAGAGCCTCCTTAGCGGTCACCGCTCCGAGTATCGGCCATGCAGAACGCTGCTTAAGGCCTTAGGCCACAGTAACGGGTATAAAATCATGTGTGAATTTAACAATTCTTTCTCGTATGAGAAAGTGATTCACTCATAAAATTAATTACACATCTATTTAATATGAATATCAAGCTGCTAGAATATATGTATATATATTTTTTTTCGACCTACAAAATGGCCGACTACTCGAAACTTCACGAAACAGCTTTTTCCCAATTGGCGTGACAAATAACTTCAACAATTTTCACTCGATTTACTTCAAATTTATAAGTTATGTTCCTAATTGCATTTCGCAGAGAAGTACGTACGGAATTTCCGATTAATGGAAAAATTATCATTTTATGAGCAGTCCACGATCAGTTATAACGAAATTTTTCACTGAAAATTCATTTCTTAAGGCGTTACCCCCACTTGTAGCGCAAAGAAGGCCTTTTTCATGAATTTTTTTAAAGAAAACTACAAAACTTTTTTAATCGATCAATATACCATCTTAAAGAACACATCTTCAAGAACTTTCAGTAATTTTTTTATTGAAAAATATACATTGTTTAGTGGCGAATGGCCGTCAATGAAATAATGTTTTTATATACACGGCTTGTGGTGACCAACATTGCGACAAAGTGGATCATCTGAAAAAAAAAATGCCGATGGATTTAGTCAAATATAAGTATAAACTAGTCTTTAATCGAAGGATTTTAAAAAATATTCATTTTTCACAAAATGGCGGACAGTCAAAGTTAATGGTTCGATTTTAACGAAAAAAAACGGCCATTTTTTGGCTATAAAACGGCCATTTTTTTCGAAAGAAAAAATCGAACGATTAAAGACTACATTTTTATGTATTAAATAAGCCTGCAAAATTTCAAGAAGATCGGTTCATTAGTGTTCGAGTAATCTTGGTCACCGACTTCAGAAATGCCATTTTGAGAAAAACGCGTTTAAAGTTTCTCTTTCAACGCTCTTTCAACGCGGATTCTTCTCTTTCAACGCTCATATCTCAGTCAATTTTGTTCGAATCGACTTGAAATTTTCAGGACATATTCTCAGATACTTATACTTCAAAAAAATGCAATAAAAAAATCGATTTTTTCAAAATCGCAAGTGGGAGTAACCCCTAAAGTTCAAATACCTACAACTTTTGAATAAATCAATATTTTTTAATCCCGTACGCACTTCTCTAGGTATTCTAATGTAGATTGATGAGAATTTTTGTTTTTTTTTCTAGGTAAAAATTGTGGATGCTAAATGTCACGCCGCGGAGCGCCTAAAAAAAAGATAACGAAAGAAAATATTATTAGTCGTCCATTTTGTACATCGAAAAAATATGTATATTTTCTAACAGCTTGATATTCATACTAAATAGATGTGTAATTAATTTTATGAGTGAATCACTTTTTCATACGAAAAAAAATTGTTAAATTCGCACATGATTTTATACCCGTTACTGTGGCCTAAGGCCTTAACTCGAAGTACCACCGGAGCGGAGCCCCGACCGCCCATCCACCGGTCGGAGTGTCGGTCAAAGAGCACGTACGTATTATTCGCGATTCTCCAATCAACGATCGTGATATGGTATTATTTATATGTACGTGTGAAACTTCTTCACACCGAGCTCCTCATACATAATAGATGTTGTCACACCTGCCGAAGGAACAGGGGCAGGGAGACAGAAGCGTTTTACGTCGATCCTCCCTTCGTGACTGCAAATGAGTGTACACCCACATATTTATATGTGTGTGTATGTGTGTAAGTTGTATCAAGATATGAACACCGTGGATATAAAAAAGTTACTGCGGATTCGTTTTTCTGCAATAACTCTAAGAAGAAAAGAGTATTTTTGCATTTTGAATTGGTTTTCACGATGACTTGTTTCGAAAATAAATACTGGTAAGGCGTTACATTCAATTCTGAGTGGAAGACGAATGTTAACCGTTTTTTACTGGCTCAAATGATGTATAAACAACCCAAGAATGATATACACAAGGAATTATAGGTGAAGTTTGAAAAAAATGTTATAGCTTATTTTCCGCAGCGCCTTCGAGCGCTCTGAAACGCAAGAAACAGGCTGGGAGGTGACAGTAGCCATTGGGAGTCTTTTTTCCTTGCCCGGAAAATTGTAGGTGAGAAACCTCCAAATAGGAATAGGTGAAACAAAATCGAATGGAGAAAAAAATGATAATGGAAATGGCAAGAAAGAAAAACAAAATAAAATCGAGATGTTCAAATGCATTTTCAACGCACTGCATTATATTTATATATATGCGTGTGTGTGTGTGGGTTGTGTGTATGAGCGCGCGCGCGCCCTCACACTCATTACATGCCGAGCGCAGGCCACGTTTGATATTCACAATTGTTTTTACACATCATTGGCACCGTGAAAGAACGCCTGTGCTTCTGGATAAATGTTTTAATCTTCACCCCCAACAAAATGATTTAATTGGTCCGGTTTTTTATTCAATAAGTTCCGGAAGAATTTCGTCAGCGAGATTTTAAAAAATATTTCATTCCGACTAACAAAAACCATGAGGTAAAAAAGCACCAGCAGTTTAAGTCCAGCCTCCATGTTGAGATCACGAGAGTGAACGACCCATTGAAGATTATGCGGCGAACATTCCAATCGAATTTCAACAATTATCCCTCACCGGCCAGAAAAAGTCGCAAAGAAGTTGTCCCGGACGCGCTAAAGTGGCTATACCAGTGTGACACTTTAAAAAAATCGATTTTTTTTGCCCTTTTCGACAGTTTATACTTTCAAGAATATATAATTTATATTAATATTATTTTATCTTGCAAAAATCGACAGTTAAATCTTCAAACGCGTTTTTCTCGAAATGAGATTTTTCAAATTTGCTGAAATTGTAACGCAAAGAGCAATTATCCGATTGACTTGAAATTTGAACTGAGTACTCTTGAATATATTTACTCTACAATGACGTAGGATATTTTTGATTGGATGAAAATTCACGATTTGGCATTGAAAAAAACGACCACTTTATCGGCAAGAAAACGGATTTTTTTCATAACTACGCCATTATGTTAGATTTTGAAATTTTTCGAAAATCCTACGTCATTGTACAGGACATACCTTCCAGTTTAACGATATTTTTTCCGTTTTCGGTTTCAGCTACTTAATCGGCCGGCATCATGTCAGCAGTGGAGGAACTTTTTTTTGGCACCTTCGAAGGCAGCGCATAAGTCGCTTGGATCTCAATATTTTTGTATGAAAAAATCATATAATATAGGTCAAATATAGCCGAATATATTTTTAATTTTCCGAAACATTTAAATGAGTACTTTTCTTCCAAAAAATTCCCGAAAATCACCCAAATTTTCAGCGTTCACACTGGTACAGCCCCTTAAGCTCAAGGCCCTTTTGACGGCAAGCGCCAAGTATGGAGGATAAAAAACAAGGAAATGATATGCGAAGATAAAACCCCTTATGGTTATGATGATTGAAAGAAAATGCCAATGATGAGTCGCAGCAAAAATTGAGAGGTTTTTTATGCCTGCTGGAGTACATAGGTTGCCCCAATTCACACAGAATGCCCCATACAATGTACGTATGCGCATAACGGGTGACAGGGATTTTGAAATAGCGACGGCCTTGTTTGCTCTCGGCTGGGGGCATATCCCACATCCCTCAGCCCCCCGACCCCTCCAACATCCCTTTATCCAACCCGCTCGTCGTTTCTCATCTCCTCATCTGGTATCTCCCTCATACCTGAATATAATACTCCCATTGGGACAATGTATACTCCGCTCGGTGCGTTTCGCTTTCCACCGGGGATATTCCTACGGATCGCACCAATGTGAATTCCGGGCACGTGCTTATGCCGACCGGAGTTTCTGCCTCGACGTTCGACACGTGGAAGGCAACGGGGGGAGGACGTGCGTGTGCGTATACGGGGACTTGCCTCATCCACTATGATGCCACGAGCTTTTATGCATCGCGATCGCGTTTGTCGCGTTCAGTTTTCACCGGTGGCAAATTCACTCTTTACATATTGGTGTTTTTGGCTAGGGACTCCCCCCGAACATCCTCGGATCCCTACGACGACGAAATTGCGGAACCGTTGAAATTTTTTGAGGAATTTCATTTTTATTCATCATAACGCCACACGTGGCCCGGTTTCGAAGCTTGTTGAGGACATGCTTAGGAACGTGGATGAAAAGACAGCACTCGGAAGTAGCAGCCTTTTATTGGATGTACAAGTATGACTCTACGGATTTTTGGGTGAAAGAATACATTGATCAACTTGACGAAAATAACCTTTGATCATCTTCCAGGCAATAAAGGGATTTCACGCTGGTAGACGTCTGATGATCTTGAAGCGATCCAGTTAGGGAGCGAATTTGTTATTTCTTCATGAGAACTAAAACGCTTTTCAGAAAGGGCCGACGCCATAGATCGGAACAAAGAGTGAGCTAAGGGAGCGATGGCGGGTGAGGTAGAATGTCCCAGTTCCCTTCGTGTAGATCATTCTTGACAGACCCATGGATCCATGTGGTCTGGCATTTTCGTGCTGCAAATTCGAGTGGAACCCAATTTTCTTGCTTTTGGACCATTCCCATGGCACTCTGACGTAGGGAAATGCATTGAAGGGAAGAATTTAATGCTGCTGCCAATTCTTGTTCTGTTCGTCTAGTAATAACTTTAACTATGCATCTTCAAAATTTGTCGACAGCTTCCCATATGGTTTATCATCCAAATCAAAATCATGTTTTCCAAATCGTTGAAACCACTTTTCACACATGCTTACCGATGGAGCATGCTCTTTGTAATCATCCCCAAGCGAACGATGGCATTTGGCTGCACTTTTCTTGAAACCAAAATAATGCAGTAACGCTTCCCGTGGATGATGTTCATTTGGCAGAAAAGTAGGCATTTTGAATACGATAAATATAGTGGCTGTTAAAACTTCAGTCAAATATTAGGTGTACAACTTAGTTCGGTCCGTTTTCAAAAGATGGCTCTAGGTGGTATAAATGGTTGACGGCAGCAGCTGATTTTTTATGTATCGTGAAGTGTCAACATTTCTTAAAATGTCGTTTACAGACCTTTGAGTTTTGCGCATCAAGTCTAATTTTTGCTGCGGTGAAAATGTCGAATTTCGTCCCAAATAAGCACCATTTGCGGGAAGTGTTGATTTTCTGTTTCAATTGGAAGAAAAGTGCAGCTGAAGCCCACCGAATGCTTGTGGGAGCATCACGGGAGACTTCTACAGGCAAAAATTGATCCGTTTAAAGCGAGCTATAGCCGAAAAACGTCCAGAATATGCGACCAGACACGAGTCCATAATCTTTCAACATGACAACGCTCGGCCTCACGTTGCTATTGTGGTTGAAAACTATTTGGAAAATAGCGGGTGGGAAATTCTGGCTCACCCGCCTTATAGCCGAGACCTTGTCCCTTCCAACTACCATTTGTTTCGATCGATGCAGAACGCTATGACTGGAATACGCTTCACGTCACAACAGGGTATCGAAAATTGGCTCGATTCATTCTTGGCTTCAAAAGATGAACGCTTCTTCCGCCACGGAATTCATAAATTACCAGAAAGAGGGGGAAAAGTAGTGGCCAGCGATGAACAATATTTTGATTAATGTATTCATTCATTTTATCATTCAAATAAGTGCGTATTTTAAGCAAAAAAAACGGACCGAATTAAGTAGTACACCCAATAGCATCAACTACGTTTGACAGCTGAGTACAGATCTTTCGAATACAAGTATTACCAACCTCAACATGACGCCATTTATACAAGATACGCCATCTATTAAAAAACCGTGCCGTCTTACTAGGACACCCACTAGTATTTTATTAGCGTTCGTTTAGTGATTAAGTTTGTTATTGTTCCTATACTAGCGACAACATGTGAGCAATCTATGTGCTGATGCGTTTTCATGTCCGTGAAATGTCACCTGGAGACCTGTCATCCGCTATGCCTGTTCCTTCTTCCCTTTTGGTCAGAAGAGCTCACCTCCGGTTTTATGCCATTACGTATATCCAGCATTGAGGAAATCATGTTTTTCATTGCTGATTATTATTCTCTATGCCTTTATGCGCGTTAAACACATATATTCCGAAATCTTATTTGGGTAAAGAGTTATGAGGGTGGCCGCGTTTTCTTCAAAACGATATTTTTGGAGACGACTTGCAGATAACTCGAACAGCTGTTCATATTTATCAATACTGTTTTTTTCGTGTTCGGAAATAGGTTCCCTATAGTCTGCTCAATTGTGATCCAGTTGTTTATTTGTTTATGACATTTTTTTATAAAGATGTGAAGCCTGGAATACGATGCGAAAAAAAATGTTTTCACTTTAAAAAGTAAGCCTCCTTTTTTTCGAGATGTAGAAAGTTGGATCGGTAGACTGTAAATATAACATTACGGTACGCGAATCTTCTTGGATTGTTCAGCTCCATCAACCCTTGGGGCACGAACATGAATAATATATCGTCGGAATAGAAAAAAATACACCTTCTCCACGTACTCAAAGTATCAATGATTCTATGATGGATATTTATAAACATTTCTTTTCGCTTGAGACTTTCAAAATTTTCCGAACAACACCGATGTTTGGCACGCCTAGAAGTATGTAATCCATTAATTGGTTATCCGTTGAGCTGCCTCTAGATTTGAATCTTCAGTTAATTTATTGCCTCTCGACTTAATTGTTCGATCCGATGCGGATCAAGGTGCCTTCGGCAGTCTTGGACTAACGTTGTTTCCGTTCAACCAGCTCCCGCGTCTTCCCCAGATCAAGTACAGAAGCACATCTCAAATCCCTCGGACTTTACTCCTCGAGAGTCTTGTTAGCGATGTTCACGAGGGAGCTTGACCCTCCACAGTCTACCTAGAGATAGCACGCTACGTATAGATTGTAAGATTAAAAGTAACCACTGGCAACCGTTGCAACCAGAAATCCCGGTCGTTTATAGGTGGCCGATATACGAAGGACGCTGTGAACGAGCACCGACGGATACACGTGATTGGTCGTGACCTCGGCAACGGCAGCTTCACTTTAACTGCGTTTGCAGAGATCTCGGTACACTTTCGTACCGGATGATTCGACCCAGGCTCCGTACTTTTTGGTTTTGGAATGGCGATCATGCCTCCAAAGGCATAGTGTGCGTTCTAGCCTAGGCAATTGCCTCCTACATGTCTTGAGTTTGATGTATGCAAAAGTTGGCTGCCGAGCCTAAAATGTAAATGAACTATGAGAGGATCTCCCAAGGGCATCAAGAAACTATACATTCCAGTGCACTCTGATGTATGTCAATATCAATATTATGTGGCTGCTACGTACATCAAGATATGTTGATGATCTTGATGCAGTGGGGGAGACCTAGGAGGGTTGAAACAATTTTCAGATTTCACCCCATATCTCGCAATCGAAACGAGAGATTCGGGTATATATATATAGTTGTTTTGTAGCTTTTTCAATCAACTAATCGATTTTTTACTAGAAATGACTCCAGGAATTATGTAACCTGTAAAAAAACTATTTAAGTCCGATAGGTCGTTTTGTTTCAACTCTCCTCATAACAAGGTAAGTTGAAACAGCTATCGACGTGAGTTGGAACGCCTGGGAATTGGTACAAAAAATGAGTATAAATTATGTCAAAACACATTGTTATAAAAAAAAACTTTATTAAACATTTAAAAACTAAACCTCGACATTAATCCAAGTCGCACTTTTTTATTCAGTCTGACAAATTATTATAAGTTCTGACTGAAACGAATGTGAACTCACGAATCTCACGGAATTGAATGGTTAAATCTAGCAAAGCAAAAAAATAAATTGAAAGAGAAACTTTATGGCAAGAAAGCCAATCAATCTGCATTCTGACAAACAATTGTGACATACATATGAAAGTTTTCCACCAGTGCAGGATTTGTGCGACCATGCTTTGCACTCCAGGCATCCACTTTTCATTTGGCCTGCTGTTTGAATACGATTCCATACAACACACGCGTACACTCTTCCTCGTCTTCACTTTCCACGTTCTCTTTGTGCTTGATCTTTCGTCCCGTAGAGTAACCTCTTCAGCAGCAAGTTCATATATTTCTCGGCTCGCCATGCCTCTATCCGTTTTCCCAATATACTTATTCGGCATCTGAAATAAAAGGTAAGTTGAAACACCTTGTTTCAACCCTCCTAGGTGTCAAAAATGCGATGCGACTTGGCTCGGAACTCACTATTGATAAAGAGTATTGCAAAACAACAAATTCAATATGACAAATCGAATGTTAAGTTAGTAAGCTTCCAAACAATGCATATCACATACCATGAAATATATAAACAAGGTAGTTAAAGCTTCATGAAAAATACGACAAATACTTACTTTTGCCAATTTTTTTTGTCGCGGGTATCGATGTGACGCAACTGAACAAGCAAGAGCACCGTAAGGAACTGACAAGTGGAGCGCGTCATAGCAATGAAAGAATGGCATTGTTGCCAGCTCGCTAATAATCACATCTACCGATGCATGGACCCTGTTTCAACTTACCTCTGTGTCAACCCTCCTAGGTCTCCCCTATCGCTTCAGCATTCTCACAGCAATCAAGATGCGATGATTTGATCTTCAGATCTAGGAAAAACTGCCTGCGTATTCTCACAACAAAATGTTCGTGTCTCCTCCCTTATTTCCGAAATGTCCCAACGGAACTAAAAACACGAAAAACCTTCTGAAGACACACGGATAACTATTGCTAACTTCCAACGACTCGTCATACAGCTCAAACTTCCGTTTGTATGCATCTACAAACGAGAGTTTATAGCGGGGAGTTCTATAGGCGCACCAGCCAGACTGGAACTCGATCGGTCTTTCTCTTTCATTCGTTTCGCAGTGTCGAAAGTAATAAAGGACACTGCTGTCTATTCAGAGGCTTTCGACAGTCACTCTGAGTACCGAATTTTTAATCAATTTAATCGAGACGCGTAGAAAAAGTGCTGCTTTCGACAGCGCAGTGTAGCAATGGGAACGCATGTGACGCGAGCGTGTGCAGCATTTCCTATCCTGTAGTGGTGCTATGGAAAACAGTTACCGCATGCTGCAATGATGGGAGACGTATATATACATCGGTGAAACAGGGTCCGTGGGTAGTGATTCGGTGAAATGCGGAACTGCGGGACCGAGGTGACGGAACAACGTACGCTTCGTTAACCAAGCACACACAGGCAGCCCGAATAATGCGAAGATACACCCCGGGTCAAAGGACCTTGCTGTAATCCGATAATGGAAGGCTGCCTCCTCGCCCTTTCCCCTTTCCCTAACTTTCTCGCTCTCTCTCCCTCTCTTTTTCCCTCCACCTTCCTTTTTCACCCTTCCACCCCCGTATCATGCCTCGTCCATCTTCTCTCTCCCTCTCGTTCTCTCTCTTTCTACCACGATCACCTGCATTTGCCTTGCTCTCACGCACCACCCCTAAATTTCTCAATTCCTGGTCCCTTTCCCTTGCGCTCGTACTGTGCGGGGAATCGCAGAAACCAGGCCGTGCTGCACCATCCGAACATCGCTTCCGGTTCGCCGATCACTCCAAATCCAGCGGCACAATGGGACCTTCAATAAACAGTCACCAAGGGGGCGTTAACGACGCGCACAATAGGCGGATGTGAAATAAATGACAGAGTGGAGATGGAATATTCGGAGGTGGAGGGCGCGGGTAGGAAGAACGAAAAAGTACGCAAACGAGAAATGCAGACACTTGCCTATCCGGAAAGCGACTTGTTCGTCTGCTGCACTTCGAAACTTTGAAACTTCGCAGGCCTCAAAACAAACCCAGACGAGCCGAAGGGTGTCAAGAATTGCCTAAGTACTAATTTAAAATAGTACTTAGGCAATTTGATTTTAAAACTGTATATCTAGGGGAACTCGGGGCAAGACGAATACGCGGGATAAGATGAATCGTAAGTTTAGCTACTAAACAGTGTGTGCGAGCACAGTGCTCTCGTTGGAGTTTGGTGGGGTAGCGGGGAGGTGAATGAGTGTGAAAGTATCAACTGTGGTGGAAGGACCCGTCTCGAGTGAGAAAACAATATCGACTTTTTGACAAAACGATGTTATTTTTGGAAAGTTTAACATCGTTTCAGTTCATTTGAGTTGCTGATATTGATTAGAGAAAGGTAGGTAAACACAATGAAAGTACTAACTATCAATATAGCAGGAAGGGTTTGTCAGAAATTTTCAAGGTTATTGCGTGGTTTTTTGTTAATTCGTTAACCGTCTAATGGGACAAGATGAATACAAGCTATCGCAAAGCCGCAATATTTTACAACGTACCACTATGTACGTTAGAAAGAGTGAAATGAAACTAGTAAAGCATTCGTTTTCTTTTCAACCGGTGTTTCTACCAGGGGAGGAAAAATAACTTACAAATGATTAAAATGACATGGAAGCGAGATTATTCGGACTGAATCCAACGCGATTGGCCGCTTTTTCCATGCCATCAGGGTGGAAAATAAATATGAAAGCTTCAGAATGAATTCACTTGAAAAAAGTAGGTTTTGTGGGTTCGTCAAAAAAAGTCGGCGAATTCAGGCGTACTTTTTTTAAACACTAACACACAGCGGACTTTTTGTGTTCTTGGGGAAACGTGAGCGGTTGGTGCCCATCAGTCTTTGAGGTTGAGCGCGAGCTTGCAAAGTAGGTAAACACCCTGCAAGCGAGTCCATCACACGTGGGTGAATTTCCGCTAGAATTTTCAGCCACGAGAAAGTAAGCTCTGGCTTTTCTCCAGGCACTTTTCGCTCGGAATTCCTTATTCTCAACTTCGTGCTTTTTCCCCGGTAGTGCCAAGATCCAGGTATTAGATGATCCGCATTCAGGAAAATCCCATGTATATTAGGTCGTGGCTAAAATAACTCCAACTCTTATCCCTCCAAACAATATTAATCGGTAAATTGTATACCAAATTTGAGCTTTCTTTACTCAAGTATAAGTGAAGACGCTGGATAATTTTAGTCCCCGTTTGAGGTACGCGACAAATCGCTCTGTACGTTCAAACTTCAATAACTCAAAAACTAAGTAATAAACTATATTTGTTCGAGTAGTCTAACGATGCTCAAAGCCGAACCATACAGCTTCGAAAAACTTTTTTTTCAGATCTCGATATCATTACTTCCACACAAATTACCGTTTTTTGAAAATACGTGCTTTAATCTGGAGAGGCTTTATTTAAATTACTGTAAATTGAGATAAAATAAAGATACCGAGATTGTCAAGAAATCTTGTAAAAACCATACTGGCCGGCTTGAAAAATCTTCGTTAGTTGCTAGTCGAGTTATTCAAATTTGAACATCAAGAGCGAGTTTCCCATCCAATACAAGTGGCTAAAAAATTACCGAGCTTAAACTTCAGTTAGAGAGATTAAATATCAGATCTTTATGAAATACAAAATTCTGAGGTATAAACTTTATGAAGTATAAATAAAACTATAAGAATAAAGGTTGAGCATTTTTGTTTTCGACACAGCCGATTGTATATCAGAAAACAAAGAATATCATTCAATTCAACATTGAGTTTACGGTTTTGCATGTTCGTGTTTGAAAATTATCCAGTTGGGCGAGGGTTAATTTGATCGACAGCAGTATTAAGGGCCACCCCGGTAGTATGTGCACGATCAGAACGATTTATAGTTGATTTATATAGCAAATCGTGTACTGCAGTAGTTTAGCCTTGTGGATCTAAGTAATAGCGTGTAAGCTGGTACTGGGGCAGGCAATTCTACGGGAGGTGAATCAAGCCTTCGGTTTAACGTCGAACGGGCCAATATCCGGGGCTCATCCCTCTTCCTAGTTATCTATCTCGCCTCTCTCCTGTCTCGTTTCTCTCTCTCTCTCTCTCTCTCTCTCTCACACACTCTCTCCCTCCCTCTATGTTTGTGTATGATCAGCTTGAATTCATTTTACGTACGTCGTGTTCGAACGCCTCCGTTCCCTAGTCGTCGTCGCACGTTTGATCGATTTTACGTCGAGGCTCAGTCTCAACTGCATGCTGTGCCATTCTAGTCAGCCTCCACATGGTTATAATCTTGGGAAACGATAGAACAACACATATCCTCCAATTTAATACGTGCCAAAGGACAACTGACGTTCCAAGTAGCAACTTGACAGCCTCGAGGAACGGGATAGCGAGATAGTTTTCAGCTCGATCGGGACATCATTAAATTCGAGCAATCAGTCAAGCCAATGATACACCAAAACATATTTCCATCTCCGGGCATCTTCTTGGGAATGGTTGATCTTGAAAAAAATGCCAGCAGAGCGAAATGATTTTGTACAGTTGTCAATGCTTCACCGCCTGCTCGATCCGAAATAACGTGATCGGGCCTCCTCGAAGGAGATCGCATAAATGTTAAAGTAGCCTAAATGACCCAGACATGCCACTGTCATTTTGGATTAGAACTTGAGTGACTTTCAGGAACTTTGTGACTTGATGTGCTGGTTATTGGACAACGGTATTTTATCGATAATTACCCATATTCGGCATGTCTCGTCAACCAGTGTCCAAGATATTGCACACAACAAATAGGCAAATAAAAAAACGGTATTTATAATGTTTATACAGAGACTAATTTTTTGACAGTGGATCCCAATAATTTCACCTAGAAGTGCTCTTTGAATTCAATTTGCATGGATTGCAGAGTCTCAACCCAAACAGTCGGCTGTGGCATTCGAACCGGTTGGACGAAATTGCAAGGGCGGTAAGTGCCTAGTTGCAACAGTCGAAAACAGCGCATTTTTGGAATTCAAAAGAAAAAATTGTCATGATAAATCTTTGCAAAAATTGGGTATCGAAAATTCATCATGTGAAGGACACTAAAATTTTTGTGTCAAAATATTTAACTCTACGTTGACACACTGGGTCATTTCGAGCCGGACGAATTTTGACCAAAATGCTTATTTTCCCAAAATTGAAAATTTTCGATAATTTTTTACGACAATTCAATTTTATACTTTTCGAATGTCAATTATGCAGTCATATTGAGGGATCGTCACAATGTGAAATTTCCAAAAAATCGATTTTTTGTTGCATTGTCCGATAGTATAGACGGTTATAAACATGGACCTGGCATTGCCGATTGATCGTAAGTCGACAATTAATAGGAAAATTTCGCACTCCAAACTTTAAACGCGTTTTTCTCGAAATGCCGTTTTTCAAAACGGTGTACACTCTCAAAGGAAGAGTTTTCAAGCCATCGGTCTCAAATTTCAACACAACATTTTTCACGACATTTTTTATCTTGCTATGGAAGCTTTTTTTTTGTTTGAAATGTTCATATTTTTTAACGAAAAACTGTCGAAAAAAGGCTAAATTCGATGCTCTTTTTTCGAACCGCCGCCATTTTTTCAATTTTTATGTAAAAACAACCTCCGTAGCAAGATCGCGGCTTTCATACTGATTAATAATCTTTTTACACATTTTGTTTCAGATTATATTTACGGCCACAACCGTGTACACCGTGAGGATTCTTTTTTTCGATGACATTTTCGACCGTTAAAAAAAATGTCAACAAAATTAAAATAAAACTTTTAAATTTTATTTTCGGTTCATCGTGAGTGCTTTGATTTGACATTAAAAAAACAGACTGATTGGCGTATTTTAACCATAGAAAAAAAATCACGAGAATCAGCTATTTTTTGACCCGTTACAATGAGATGATCCCTTAAGAAATGTTTAAAGTCTATCCCTGATTTTGTTCAATAAGAACCGACCAAAGGGTTGATACCAACGGCAGGTGGATGGGGTACCATCCGGGTCAAATTGACCTACAAGAAACATCACTTTGGTGTCCTACTCCGATTGGAGTCACCCCTACTCCGAAGGGGCGAAACGCACCCTCAAAAATGGGGATGTTTTTCGTTTTTCGTCGATAACGTTTTAACGGTGCGAGATATTAAAAAAATTCAAATTGCAACAATGTTTATTTTTTTGTGTACTATACATTGGAGATGAGAACGATAACGATATCGACGAAAAACGAAAAACACCCCTATTTTCGAGGCTGCGTTTCACCCCTCAAAACCGTTTTTCCGCCGATAACAAAAATACGTGTCTCTTAGTTTTTTATACTCTTCCACATGAAAAAGTTTCGACAAAATCGGAGAAGGACACCAGAGTGATGTTCCTTGCTAGTGTGTCAAAATCGTGGCCAACGAAGGGTTAATCATAATCAATTGACAGGCGATGGTTGGGGAGCACCTCTCGAAAACATCTTTTGCGGTGAGCAATGCCCTTCTGAACCAGGTTGTCTGATATAAAAAATCAAACAGATTTCGTTTGTATATTAGTTAATCCTATGATTAATCGGAAGAATTTCCGGAATATCAAATTTAAAGTAAATGGCGCATGTTCAAAGGGAAAGTTTTGATTTTTGCAAAAATGGGCATTTTTCGTTCATCAAATCGAAAGTACCTATATAACGAAAAAAAACCACTAATCAAATACATCTAGAAAATCTAGAAGATCTGTTACATGTAGAAAAAGCCCTACAAATTTCAGTAAGATCGATACAGTAGTGCCAGATATTTTGCTCACCAACTATAAGAAAGTACATTCGAGGAAAAACCGCTTAAACTTTCACATGACGCTCCGAGCGTTCCGACGGGCATCAACCTAAGAGCCTATAAATCCGTCAATTTTGATCCGATCACCTTGAAATATTCAGAGAATGTTTATAAGATGATATACCGTCAAAATATATTAGTTTCAAAAGTGTTTTTTTTTCGACTTTTACAACTACGCATAACCCTTTAACCGGGAACAAAAAGGGCAGAGTTCACGATATCTGTGACCCCTAATTCTGCCCAAGCAGTCTGCATATTAGACCCGAAATAAGACCTCTTTCAAAAATGATAAAAATCGAAATTCGACCCTTAAGGGGGTGAAACGAGGGTTTTAAAGTTTATATGAGATAACATATTTTTTGGTCAGATTTGCTTGAAACTTGGTATAAATACACTCCAATACAAATAGTTAACCATGCATTCGTTTGGGTTTGTTTCTCGTATTTATGCCAACCTAAATAAACCCAAACAAACGCAGTTAAGGGGTTAAAAGTACTACTTGACCGTCTACACGCACCGAACAGCGAGGAAAATATATAGTGTCATATATAAAATAAATTTGGTAAGTTTCAAGTGAATTTGGTAAAAAAATATGTTTCTTATACAAACGTTAACACTCCCTCAAAGATAAACTTTTGGAAATTGCTGAAATACATGTTAA
This sequence comes from Ophion ellenae, assembly GCA_963210295.1. Lineage (NCBI taxonomy): Eukaryota > Metazoa > Arthropoda > Insecta > Hymenoptera > Ichneumonidae > Ophion > Ophion ellenae. The sequence goes on from OY723385.1 coordinate 55,975,460, forward strand.
ATTATTTGTATTTTAGTGTATTTAGGCCAAGTTTCAAGTAAACGTGATAAAAAAATTCGTGTCTCCAACAAACTTTAACACCCCCGTTAAACCCTCTTAAGGGTCGAATTTTAGGAACGGCTGAAATACGTGTTGAATTATTTATATTGTAGAGTGTTCACGCCAAGTTTCAAGCAAATCTGAGAAAAAATATGTTGTCTCACAGAAACTTTAAACCCCCTGTTTCACCCCCTTAGGGGTCTTCTCACTTTAGACGCGAAAAAAGGCTATTTTCATGAATTTTTTCGATAGGTTTATATCATAGATATTGATAAAAAAGTTGTTACACTTTCGAAATACATTGAAGGGGAGACATACACCTAGATGGTCAAAAAAATCGATTTTTTTGCATTTTCTTGAAGTTTAAGATCTCCAGAATATCTGGTAAAAACGGCAAGTTAATATTTCGATAAATAAGCCAGTTACAGCCGAGAAAGTGAAACGTGTTTTGCGGCGCCGAGCCGACAGGTTTTTCAAATCGGTACCCAAAATTTCTCGAAAACCAATGAACCGATTGCCTTGAGGTTTTTTTGTGGTTATTCTATACACCATTATCTAGTACTTGTCATCCGATTTTATTTTTCCTTTACTTAGTTTTTGTTCTATAGGCAAAATAATAACTAATTTTTGGCCCAAAAATCACTATTTATGTTCAAACGTCCGCCATTTTGTCATAAATCGATATTTTCAAAATCGGCTATGACAAGTACTAGATTATAGTATCTAATTTAATAATCTTTTTCGTTTTTTTTTCAGATGATTTTTGAAGAAACGCCAGTGGTTACCGTATACGCAGATTTTTTTACGATGCTCCAAGGTTCACACAATATCCTTGTAGATTTTTGATATTTTTATATAAAGAAAATTAAACATATTTTTGAATGTAGATACTTTTAGATAATTCAAACCCCAATCCGAAATTTCAAATAGTTTTCCTCGAAGAAATTCACAAAAATGACCTTTTTTCCGGCTCCTAGGTGTATACCTCCCGTTAAATTTTTGTTGTTGTATTTATGTAACCCAAACACACTTTAAACGCGTTTTTCTGAAAACAACGTTTATCGACGGCTTGTTGATGACATCTTCGAAACTACTGAACTGATCCTTATGTAATTTTAACCACATATTCTTTACAACTATAGCTATTTTGACATTTACTATTTTTTTTTGCTAAAACGGTGAAAAAACACGTTTTTTTTGTGTTTTTTTTTCGAAAAATGTCCGCCATTTTGTTATTTTCGCATATATGAAAAATCGAAATATCAACTATGAAATATGAAATATGAAATGAAAATATGAAATGAAATATGAAAAAATATGAACTATAGCAATTAACATACTGAATCTTAAGGAGTTTGATTTTTTCGTTTCGGATGATCCATCTCCGAGATTTCATCAACAGCGCAGACCTACGATTTTTTAGGACATTTTTTCAACTACCATTTTCGTCTATAAATAGTGACTTAAGTAAAAAAAAAATTTAATGTATTTCGAAAGTGTATTTATTAAGTGTAACAACTTTGATATCAATATCTATAATATGAACCTATAAAAAAAATGCATGAAAGTCGCCTTTTCTAGCGTCTAAAGTGAGAAGACCTCTTAAGGGTTGAATTCAAATTTTTACCACTCTCGAAAGAAGTGTTATTTTGGGTCAAATATGAAGGCTGCGTGGTCAGAATTAGAGGCCAGAGATATCGTAATATATCCAAGTCCGGAAGCCAAGATAAAGCCGAGCAGACAAAATCGTCATTCACCGCAACTGGAATATCCCAAATTGTAAAACTGCTCGACTATTCGCGCCGTTCACTAATCATCAGTTAGTAATTGACCTCGATGCTTGTAACGAATTGAATATTCGTTGCACACGAGTTTTTTTTCCGGTCGACCCTCGTATTTTCCGTCGATCGACTGAATTGCCGAACGGAACGCTGTCCATGACGAATCGAATATGTGCCGAAGGGTGACCGAAGATGTGTTCGGGACGATCGGATATGCGTCACCGCGAAGCGGTCCAGTCCGGTTTTATCCGTAAAACGTGTGACCCAGTTCGTGCCAACGATCTCGCGAGTCAGTTAACGTTCACGAGAAATTATGGCTGGGACGTATACGCGACGTAACACACATCCTAATGCCCGAAGACCACACATGGTGCACCGACCCCGTCCGTTTACTACGATAGTATAATGGCACCGCATCGCGGTCCTGCCTGCTCGCTGTCCTTCGACCCTCCGGCATCCTTCCTTTTCTCTCATCCGTCAAGATATATATGTCTCATGAGATAAATATACAATGTGCCAAGTCTACTGTTTTCGAGATAAATTTCAACGACGAGTCCCCCCAGGGCCTCGTGCATCTTCGATAATGGCCAGCGGTCCGCATCGTCATCGTTACATGTCAGCGATTTTTAACTCACGCAATTATAGTATTGGGGGTACAAGTAAGTTTTAACTCCTTCTTGACACACTGGGCCATTTTTACCCGGACGAATTTGAAATTACATATTTGAATTTTTTGAATATTAAATATTCAAATGTATGAATATTTTAATATGTGAATATTTGAATATGTGAATATTTGAATATTTGAATATTTGAATATGTGAATATTTGAATATTTGAAATATTTGAATATTTAAATAAATGCTCACTTCATCAAAATTGAAAGTTTTTAATAATTTATTTACAATTCGATTTTATATTTTCCGAATTTTAATATGTAGGCATATGAAGAAATGTTTAAAGTGTATTCCGAATTAAAAAAAATAAAAAACGACCGAAGTGTTGGTGAGGGCAGGTGGGAGTACTATCCGGGTCAAAGTGACCCCGTGTGTCAATGCCGCGGCCAAATATAAGTGTGTCAAGGAAGGGTTAAATGATTTTTTTTGTGAAAATTGAAGCTTTATTGTGCAAAAATTGTGAAAGTCGCTCCAAACAATTCTGAAAGTTCTTCTTGCGTTTGACCCGAGTCTTCGTTCAATAATGCCTCCAATTCTGTATCTTCAAGAGTTTGTGGCCTTCCTTTACGTTCCTTATCGGCCGTGTAAAAATCACCACTTTTGAACAACAAGTTGAGATTTATAGACCATGGTCCCCATTAGCCTCACACTCCAGTTTTGAACACACACACGTTCGAACAGAGTTGGAAAAAAAACTATGTTGTTGAGACTTCGACAAAATGAGGACTACTAAAAACTAAAGCTCTAAGAAAACTAAAGCTCTAAGGAATCGTCACAGTGTAACGGGTCGAAAAATATCTGATTTTCGCGATTTTTTTTTCTATGGTTACAATACCCTAATCAGTCTGATTTTTTTATGACAAATCAAAACACTCATGAAGAACAGGAAATCAATTTTTAAACGTTTACTTTATTTATTTTTACATATTTTTAACGGTTGAAAATGTCTTTGAAAAAAAGAAGTCCTCATGGTGTACACGGTTGTGGCCGTAAGTATTATCTGAAACAAAATTTGTAAAAAGATTATTCATCAATATGAAAGCCGCTATCTTGCTATAGAGGTTTTTTTAAACAAAAATTAACGAGATGGCGGCGTTTTGAAAAAAAAAGTATCGAATTTAGCCTATTTTTTCGACCTAAAAATAAGGAGATTGAAAAAAAGCTTCCATAGCAAGATAAAGAATGGCGTCAAGAATGTTGTATCAAAATTTGAGACGCTAGCTTGAAAGCTCTTCCTTTGAGAGTGTGCACCGGTTTGAAAAACGACATTACGAGAAAAACGCGTTTAAAGGTTCGAGTGCGGAATTTTCATATAAATTGTATACTTACGATCAATCTGCGATGCCAGGTCTATGTTTATAACCATCTATACTATTGGATAATGCAAAAAATAATTTTTTGGAAATTTCACACTGTGATGATTTCTTAACACGAAGGTGGTTAGGGTACGGTCCGATGCAATTTAATACTAGTACCCCTAATAATTGTTTTTCATCAACTTCCAGGCACCTTAAAGGACTTTACGTCCAACAAACGAACGAATTCACGAGTGCAACATATCTCGACATTGTTGTTCAATGACTTGATCGATTTGATTGGACAGACTGATGACAAAAACCTGTATTTTCATGATCAGTCTGACCGGAAAAAAGGCGGCAAACCACTTCTTGCTTGTATTAAAACAGAGCTTCCTGTGTGAGAAAGCTAAACAAGGAAAAGTAATCCGAAGCCAGGCAACGATCCTATGTCATCACAGGGGCGTGGTTACTTAGCAACCAAGCCCCCTGTCTCGTTTCGTGGATGTAATTATGTCGTTGCTTTGGAAGTGATGGCCGGCCACTTTCTCATCGTCCCTCAATTTATTTGATGCAGATTTTTCGAACAATCGCACCACGTTCGCTCGTTGTGCAATCACATCTCTCGAACTCTTCTGCTATGAAATCGAATAAAAAAAAATAATCATGAAGGGGGAAGATACCTTGAGGTGAGGAAAATATTTGCTGATTTTCGTTTTTTTTTTTAAGGAACATTACTTCGCCATTTTTTAGACTTAGGGTATGTTTTATTACTACTTTTGGCTGTTACAAGATATTTTTTAAATGATTAATCTTTAAAAATGGCGGCGGTATGGCACGGCCTTCGAAAATGCATTTGCCACACTGGCGTGACGTGTAGCTAAAAAACTAATCGACCGATTCTGGTTAAATTTAGTGTAAATCTTTTTATCCTTATTGTCTAAAACATGACCCTAAATGTTTTTGAAAAAAAAGTATTTTTTGATTGCAGAATGTAGCTTTTTTAGGGAAAATTCAATTTTTTTGTTTCAGAGTGTACCATTTCATCGATTTTCAGCATTTTTCCCTTTTTCTTGGTTCATATTCTGCGTATGAGTGTTAATGAAAGAAAAACTTCCGTCGGTTTTTTTTTCAGATTAATCCTGCCGACGCTACGTGTCACGCCGTCTGACAACGTCCGCCGCAATCCGTTTAAAAGATCGTGCCATAACTCTGCCATTTTTAAGGCCTTAAGCCACAGTAACGGGTATAATATCATGTGCGAATTTAACAATTTTTTTCGTATGAAAAAGTGATTTACTCATAAAATTAATTACACATCTATTTAGTATGAATATCAAGCTGTTAGAAAATATATATATATATATATTTTTTTCGATGTACAAAATGGCCGACTACTAATATTTGCTTTTGTTATCTTTTTTTTAGACGCTCCGCGGCGTGACATTTAGCATCCACATTTTTTTACCTAGAAGAAAAAACAAAAATTCTCGTCAATCTACATTAGAATACCTAGAAGAGCACGTACCGAATTTAAAAAATATTGATTTATTCAATAGTTGTAGATATATGAACTTAAGAAATGAATTTTCGGGGAAAAATTCCGTTATAGCTGCTCATAAACTGCTCATAAAACGAAAAGTTTTCGATCAATCAGAAATTCCGTACGTACTTCTCTGCGAAATGCAATTAGTAACATAACTTTCAAATTTGAAGTAAATCGAGTGAAAATTGTTGGAGTTATTTGTCACGCCAATTGGAAAAAAGCTGTTTCGAGAAGTTTCAAGTAGTCGGCCATTTTGTACATCGAAAAAAAAAATATATATTTTTTCTAGCAGCTTGATATTCATACTAAATAGATGTGTAATTAATTTTATGAGTGAATCACTTATTCATACGAAAAAAAATGTTAAATTCGACATGATTTTATACCCGTTACTGTGGCCTAAGGCCTTAAAGATACATACAACAAATGCCATGTAACAGCGAAAAGTAGTAATAAATGGTACAATAAGTCTCAAAAATGCTAAAGGAATCGTTACGTTAAAAAAATTCAGCCATTTTTTTCTGGCCTAAAGGTATGGGCTTAATTATTCGAACGTATGGGTTGTACCCTATAGGCCCCGGATATAAAAGTACGCAGTTCTGTACAGGAGCGAGAAGTAACGAGGGATGAAAACGTGAAGTTATTTCGAAATCCGGACTGTATAAAAAATTTTATCATTTTTGGTATATTTTTTTTTACTGCAGTTCAGTGAACCAAGTACAGCAAGTACACATATTGACATCTACATGCGTACACATCTATATGTTGTAGCTTTTGGTTTATTGAATTTCAATGGGGAGTAAAATGTATTGAATGTGTTATGGGGTCTAGCCGTCCGGGGTGAATACGAGGGGAGTGCCCTAGATTTATGCACGGGGACGATTGACTGTCACCAACTAGCGATAAAATAATTTTTATATCGAACGTACGTTTTCAAAAAAAATTTTTCCACCTATTATTTCGGAGTTTTGAGCGTTCTGATCATTCAAAGTCCGGAATTTCAACCCGGCTCCGAAATGTTGTGTCTTTCCAAAGTTGACAGTCGCGTACACTTGATCCACCTTTAGACGTTGAGATGATATTCTCTCTCATATTATGCCATAAATAATAACGTAATTAGATTACAAAGTATTTGAATACATTCCAATCAGATGACTTTGTAATTAAAAACATTATAACACATTACATAATGTGTACTGAGTAATTTTATTACAATGTAATAAACTGCAATTCAATGATATTACTCTGTTATTGAATTACTTTGTAACCAGATTAAAAATCAAATTACAACGTAATTTAGCTATGCCCATCTCTACTATCAGCACAGCCATCAGTATTGACGACAGTTCTAACATTTTCTAAACGCTGGTTCGACGCTTCAGAATGGTCCCGGGATATCCATTCCGGTAAATATGCTTACCCTTATGTAGAGGTCATTTTGAAGACCTTGAGGTCTACTTCTTCGAAGGAACGTCCCTCAGGTGACACCCTTCAATTTTGTCGAAATTTGGATATGTTATAGAGCATCGAAAAGTAAGCGATAGGTATTTTTTTCATCGACGGAAAAACGGTTTTAAGGGGTGAAACCACCCCTCGAAAAAAGGCATCTCTAGGGGTAATATAGCAGTTTCGCACACAAGAAGTCCACCGATTTTAATTAAACAAAAACGAAAATTCTTCTAATCCGAAGCAGGGAAAAATCCACTATAGTGACATTGCAAAAAAAAAATTAAGGGGTGAACCACCCCTATTCTAAGGGATGGTTTCACCCATTAAGGCGGTCCTTTAGTTTCTCGGGTAGGAAAAATCGATTTTTTTTCATAAATCACATCTACAGCATGTGTAGAAAATGTGTGCCAAAGGATTTTTCGATATTCGAAGTGGTTCACAAGTTACGGCCCTGGAACGGAGCAGGTATACGGAGCAGGTATACTTTCAAACGCGTTTTTCTCGAAACACCATTTTTCGAAACGGTGACCACGATATTTCAGAAACTACTGCACCGATCTTGTTCAAATTTATACAGCATCTTTAATATGTTATAAGCCAGCGATTGAACTAGGATTATCATGATTGCTTCGATAGTTTTTTTTTGTACGAGCGAAAAACTTAAGAAAAAATGAGTAAAAAATAGAATGTAATTTTCAAAAGTGTATAAAAAAGTCAATTTTTGTAATTTAGAATTCACGCTAGTTCAATCGCAAGTCTTAAATATGAAGATTAAAATGCCGTTTGGTTTTTTGATTTCAGATAAGCAGAACAGCCGCAATATTGGTCACCGTCAAGCACCTCTTTTACTTGATGTCTTCCTGTCGGCCACTATAACCTTTATTCTATTATATATTTTGACTTCAAAAAATTTGTGAAGCTTACTTAAATGTTAATAAAGATTATGCAAAAACAATGAGATTGATTATTTCGATGCTTTGCGCGTAAAAAAGTATTGAAAAAGCCGTAAAAAAACAGCCGAGAAACTAGAGGACCGCCTTAAAACCGTTTTTCCGCCGATAAACAAAAAAAACGTGTCGCTTATTTTTCGGTGCTTTATAACATATCCAAATTTCAACAAAATCGAAGAGTAACACCTGAGGGATGTTCCTTGTTACTACGAAACAATAGGCTAACTATGAGGTCCCCGAGGCCGAACGTCTTCAAAATCGCCTTTCCCAATCTCTATCGTTGATGCACTCTCCGATCATGAATAAATCATCCTAGACGAGAATATTCCAACTTTAAAAATGGAGTTCCGTTTTATTCATCGTTCGTGGTTGAAAATCCCGTTAAAGCCAGCCTGGAGAGCATCTCCACTGGTAGTCCAGAGTTCAGCCGAGTCTCCAACAATTCTCGTACAGTCAAGGATAAAGGATGTTTCCAGCTAAAAGAGATAACGATACACTTTCCACCCCATTGTCTTTGAGAACAAGTAGGTGAGATAATGCAGAGTGTGCACAATGCCTCGTGCATGAAAAACTGATAAATATATGTACGTAGGTAAAAATAAATGTACCCCTTGACAAGGCTCGCGGGATTTGTTGTCCACCAGCGTCATCCATTTGTCCCGCGACGATAACGATATTCTCGTTGTTTTAAAATTGCGCGCGCGTGCGCGACCTTCGTACGTAGTACTATTCAGCATAACTGAAGACACGTCGCTTAATTCCTTGAGAAGATGCAGATCAGGAGCACGATGATCCTTGTTCTCACGAGTGCTCTTAATCCTGTTTCGGGTGAGTTGAACGGGCTTTATATTGCATGGCGCTGGTGTAATCCTCTTATCGGAAACCTTCCGCTGCTTGGCGTCGTCGTTATTGTGATATCTATTGTATCAAGATTATTCATCGTCGTTTCACAACCGCCTGTTATTCGTGCGGCCGCCTTTTAGAGCAAGCATTTAATTAATTGCTGGCTCTATATGTCGGCTGTATAGGATTCTGTTGATGTATACATCGTTGAGCTTTTTTTAATTGGATTGCACAGATGGCACTTCACACATTTTTCGTATCTTCGGGCTTGGGTTATCCCCAGAGTGGCTTGAGATCGATAACTGTTAATTGAGGATCAGCTGTAGATTGGCGGTCCTGATTTTTTTTAACGAATCTTTGATTCTCGGATAAGACGGTCCGTGAAATGATCTTTTGATAAATATGCTTAAGGGGTCCTCCCACTTTAGACGCTAAAAAAGGCTGCTTTCATGAATTTTTTTGATAGGTTTCTATTATAGACATTGATATAAAAGTTGTTACACTTCATAAATACACTTTCGAAATAAGTCAACATTTTTTTGTAAATTTATTTAAGGGGTTACCCCCACTTGCGATTTTGAAAAAATCGACTTTTTTTATTGCATTTTTTTGAAGTATAAGTATCTGAGAATATGTCCTGAAAATTTCAAGTCGATCCGAACAAAATTGACTGAGATATGAGCGTTGAAAGAGAAGAATCCGCGTTGAAAGAGAAACTTCAAACGCGTTTTTCTCAAAATGGCATTTCTGAAGTCGGTGACCAAGATTACTCGAACACTAATGAACCGATCTTCTTGAAATTTTGCCGGCTTATTTAATACATAAAAATATAGTCTTTAATTGTTCGATTTTTTTTTCGAAAAAAACTGGCCGTTTTATAGCCAAAAAACGGCCGTTTTTTTTTTGTTAAAATCGAACCATTAACTTTGACTGTCCGCCATTTTGTGAAAAATGAATATTTTTTAAAATCCTTCGATTAAAAACTAGTTTATACTTATATTTGACTAAATCCATCCGCATTTTTTTTTCAGATGATCCACTTCGCCGCAATGTTGGTCACCGCAAACCGTGTATATAAAAACATTATTTCATTGACGGCCATTTGCCACTAAACAATGTAATATTTTTCAATAAAAAAATTACTGAAAGTTCTTCAAGATGTGTTCTTTAAGATGGTGTATTGATCGGTTAAAAAAGTTTTGTAGTTTTCTTCAAAAAAAATTCATGAAAAAGGCCTTTTTGCGCTACAAGTGGGGGTAACGCCTTAAGTCACTATTTATAGACGAAAATGGTAGTTAAGGAGGTACACTAGCTTCAGCAAAATGGTGATAGATCAATAAAATTTGGTGAATATATTCTTTAGTATTATTCATGTAGATACAAATTTTTTCAGATTTTTTGGTTGTGCCGTTTTCTTACAAATAATTCACAAGCGTTTATTCTTATACCCGGAATATATACCTATATCTATAAAAACGCTATGCTTATACACGTGAACTTCAATGTTCAATTACTCGATAACGGCACAATGAAAAAATCTGAAAAAAATTGTATTGACATATAAAATACTAAAGAATATATTCACCAAATTTTATTGATCTATCACCATTTTGAAATTGTACCATGGTTTAGCATGGCAACATTGTATGAAGCTGGTGTACCTCCTTAAAAGAATGTCCTAAAAAAATGATAGGTCTGCGCTGATGATGAAATCTCGGAGATGGATCAACCGAAACAAAAAAATCAAACGGTTTTAGATTCAGTATGTTAATGGCTATAGCGCATATCATACGATTTTTTGTATATGCAAAAATAATAACAGGGCGGACATTTTTTGAAAGAAACGTGTTTTTTCACCGCTTTTGGCAAAAAAATACTAAGTATCAAAATTTAAAAAATATCCTTAATCTGCGCTATAACTATAAAGAATATGGGGTTGAAATTTCATAAGGATCGGTTCAGTAGTTTCGAAGATTTTATCATCAAGCCGTCAAAAAACGTTGTTTCGAGAAAAACGCGTTTAAAGTTTGTTTGGGTTACATAAATATATTTCAAAAAAAAATTTGTATGTATTTCGAAAGCGTATTTATTAAGTGTAACAACTTTTATATCAATATCTATAATATAAACCTATCAAAAAAGTTCATGAAAATAGCCTTTTGTAGTGTCTAAAGTGAGTAAACCCCATAATTGAGGATCAGCTGTAGATTGGCGGTCCTGATTTTTTTAATGAATATTTGATTCTCGGGTAAGACGGTCTTTGAAATGATGTTTTGATAAATATGCTTAAATTCTCCCCTTCGTGGTCACATTTCTGGAAATTTCTGCACCGGTCACACGGGGTCAAAATCCACCCTCAAGGAAAGGTTGCGACGTCGATCTCTCCGATTTCGATGATATTTGGCATGCTTGTAGAATGGATAAAAATACGAGATATGTATTTTTTTATATCTGTGGAATCCGATTTTTAAGGGGTGAAACGCACCATTGAAAATAGGGGTGTTTTTCGTTTTTCGCCGATAACATTATCGTTCTCATCTTCAATGTATAGTACACGGTAAAATAAACATTGTTGCAATTTGAATTTTTTTTTCATATCTCCTACCGTTAAAACGTTATCGACGAAAAACGAAAAACCCCCGAATTTTCGAGGGTGCGTTTCAACCCTTAAAAATCGGGTTCCGCAGATATAAAAAATACGTGTCGCCTATTTTTACCCATTCTACAAGCATGCCAAATTTCACCGAAATCGGAAAGATCGACCTGGCAACCTTTCCTTGCCAGTCGCTTTCAATCGTTTGGGTTGCTTGGTTGGGCCGTAAAAATTCTGGATCGTGGATTTTGTATTCTAGAATATGGGAAATCCGAATTACCTTAAGAAATAATGTCATCGTTGAACAAATCCTGAACTTGAAGGTAAACCAATATAAACTTCTTCACTGAAAATAATAATTATTTGATTTTTCAATACGTTTGCAAAACTGATGGCTGATAGTCTTGATATGATGGCTAGATATGATGCATTTGGATGAAAGATAGTTCGATGGTGAGCGTTCCAGAATGTATTTATTCCGAGGTCTGAAAAAGGCCAGCCAAGGAAAAAAAAAGTCCAAACGTGTGTCACCGAGGAACTGGCATGGCGCTCCAATGAAAAACTGTTAGCCCCTGCGTAGAAGGAACTTCAAACCTTTGGCGGAGGGGTGGCTGGACGCCATTGGACGCCAAGAACGTGCCGTTATTCAGCTCCAAAATTGACGACGTGGTCACTTTGACCTCCAGTGACCACGAAGGGTCAAAGGTGATTTGGAAGACATTGGGGTCTTCATAATGTCGACTATGGAGACAAACGGCTGCTATGAGAACGGTCCTCAAAGACGAATAACTTTTACGCAAGGGTAACTAAGTCCATCTGTCTCTTTCTCTCCCTCGCCCTCTTGTTCGAAGCCGTCTCGAATTACTTTAAACGATCTTTTTTCCACTGCACGAAAAAAAATACCCTTCGGACTGTATTCGTCGAGATGGCATTCCGGATTCGTCAGGACTAGGGCGTATCGGGACGAAAAATTGCATCCCTCGACTTTTTCGAATTCGTTTCTCAGCTACTTTCTCCATATCGTTCTGGCTAACTTTATACCGTTTTCCCCCTAGCGACACGTCCAATGTTATCGAGCACCCATTCCTCGTGGGTCTCGTTCATGCATCCATATAACGTTTTTTTTCTCTCGTAGCTCCCTTTCGGCCTGGCATATACATACATCTTCTTTCGTTCCGTTTATCTCCCCCTCGCTTTTTCCCCGCTCCCCTTTCCACTATCGATGGGATTCCTGTTCATCTGTGTGCTCAGCAAAGAAGGCATGATAAGGGCTGCAAAAAATATCGAAGATATACCTCGGACAGGATGTTCACAACTGCAGCTCGGGCTCGAGGCCAATACCGAGTGAACGATCCAATATCCGGTAGAAGAAATGTGAAGCCTAATCTGACGAAATAACCGAAGTACCGCGAGGAAAAGCCATGTGTATTTTGAAAAAGAAAGTGTATTGCGATATTGTAGACTCGGATGGATGCTTTTCTGTTGTGATCGTTGAAGCTTCAAATAGTTCGTTCATTGCGATCTTGTTTTCCGAATCAATTAAGGGGAGATATACACCTAGATGGTCGAGGTCGAGCTTGGGCTTGGCATCGATGATTCCATGTAAGTTGAAAAATTTCATGATTTATTCGACCCGAAATTTTCAAACGCGTTGTTCTCAATACCACGTTTTTCAAATCGGTACCCAAAATTTCTCGAAAACCAGAGAAACGATTGCCTCGAGGTTTTTTGTGGTTATTCTATACACCATTATCTAGTACTTGTCATAGGATTTTCTTTTTCAGTTACTTAGTTTTTGTTTTATAGGCAAAAAAATACTAATTTTTGGCCCAAAAATCACTATTTATGTTCAAACGTCCGCCATTTTGTCATAAATCGATATTTTCAAAATCGGCTATGACAAGTACTAGATTATAGTATCTAATTTAATAATCGTTTTGGTTTTTTTTTTCAGATGATTTTTGAAGAAACGCCAGTGGGTACCGATACGCAGATTTTTTTACGACGCTCCAAGGATCATACAATATCCTTGTATATTTTTGATATTTTTAGATAAAGAAAATTAAACATATTTTTGAATTTATATACTTTTAGATAATTATAACTCCAATCCGAAATTTTAAATAGTTTTCCTTGAAAAAATTCACAAGAATGACCGTTTTTCCGGCTCCTAGGTGTATATCTCCTCTTAAGGTAGTTCCTCTGCGGAAATCTTAACCAAAAGTTTACATACCATGTTCATGTTTAAAAGATCGATAATTGGTTTAATTAGTAATGAATACAATTAAAAACTACGCAATATTGACTCGGTACTAGTAGATAATACGATGGATATAATTTATTGCCGTAAAATATATTTTGTATTGTGTTTTTGATCGACCATTGCCAGTAAACTTTTTGCCGGGACTGTCCAGGCTTTGCACCAAAATTGTGATGGCTTCTCATGGTTATATCTTGGAAACTAGATGGTGAATCATTCTCATTTTTTTTCACATTATTCGTGATATCTTACTGTAGCTTATCCTCGTTTTTTATCAATTTCTTTATTTTAGTTTTAACGGTAGAATTAATGATGCTCTGTTTGCCCATCATAACGCATTTGTTACGTGTAAACCAAGCCAACTTTAAGTGTAAATATCTCGGGTTTGGGGTGGTCAAACTTATTCACATTGCACAGCTGTTTGGATAATGTATTAAATAACGTATATGTCAAATTTCAACCATTTCTTAATTCAACTCTTCTGTGGAGGTACTACCTTAAATGATAAATGTTTTATGAACATTCTGAGCATCGTACTTCTTACAACGAGAATGAAAAGGCGTGGCTGACGAGTTCAATAATCGTCTACTGAATCGCAGTAGTCGAAGACGCCGATGGTCGGACGTGTATGTTGGAAATAACTTTTAGGGTTGTTTCGTATGCTATGCACTAAGGTTATTATAAAAAACATTTTTCTATTTGTTCGAAGAAAAAAACATACTCTTTCTATATATTTGACTCTTTGAAGCATACGTTTTTCTTTACGTTTAATTGGCTTTAAATGTTGTACTCGGGGGTTTTCGGGGTTGCTGATTACGAATCAGCACTTAAAATTCGAGAATTCAAAATGGCTGATTTAACATGACGGACCATAAATAAAATTGGTACTCGGGGGTTTTTGGGGTCGCTGATTACGAATCTGCACTCAAAATTCGGGAATTCAAGATGGCGGATCGAATATGACGGGCCATAAGTGCAAAACGTCGTTTGATGATAGCGAAAGTTGGTACTCGGGGGGTTTCAGGGTCGCTACCTGAAATAAGCTCCCAAAAAATAGGTAATCAAATTTGGAAAAAAATCCTATAGTTTTTGCCATTTACAGCCGCCATATTGGATCCGCCATTTTCAATTTGACGGTTTAAACTTCGGGTTTGTATTCAGTGGATTAAAAACCAAGTTTTTACCGATTTTTTTATTATGGTTTACTCTCTAAATTAGTCGTAATCAGATTCATGATGTAAAAAGTTCGTTTTTTCACACTTTCGTTATTGATGACACCCGCTACGTGAAAAATAAAAAATTAATACGTATGTTTTAGTAGTTATTGAAGTCCTAGACATATTGCAACGCATTTAAAACAGCCATATTCAATTACAAAACACTTTTAAACTGTCAAATTCGAATTGAATTAGGTGTAACACCAGTGTTACACTATGCCGCAACGGGTTAAATAAAACCGTGCTCTAAGCAGTTCAATGCAGGCTCACCAGACATCACCAGAAAAAAATACGGTAAATATCGTCAGATACTGCCTAATGCTAATGAAACTGTTCTAGGTTGAGTATTTAGTGGAGAATTTTCTTAATAATGTTGGAGAGTATCACACGACACTTTCCTGTCGGAAACAAAATTGAATTTTCGTTTTGCAAGAAACCCAACCTCGAACCCAAAAAAGTGGAGGAAAATTCGGGAAGCGTCGCTTGTCGCCTCCCAAAGGTTCTAAAAGTTCCAGAGAAAAGCTTGGGCCGTTTTGACGCCAACTACGTATGAACAGACAAAGTTCCCAAAAAAGATTCATACCATTTTAATATCCTAATCTGATGGGCTTATTGTCAGTCTAAAGAAAACCGAATGTACGGACAGACACTTGTGCAATACTGATATGGCCTCCGTATATTCGAATAGCCTTGAAAAAAGACACCGATGTTCAGACACGTCAGACCTTCAATGTGCCAGTACGACAGTATCCACCAAGCGGAAAAGAGCTCGAAAAAAAACAAGCAAGATAATCGCCCTGCTCAGCTTCGGTGGGTATCAATTCAGTAGTGGATTGGTTCATTTTTCCTAGCCCAGCTCCGCTCCGCTCTGGTGAATTCCGGCCCTGATCCATATTTGAGTGTGGCGAGCATTTCTTCTATTTCTCGAAAGCTGTCCTTTTCCTATATTTATCATCCCCTTTATCGTTTTTATCATTTTTGATGATAACCTCTCAGTTTATAACGATTGACGATAACCCAAACAACTAACGACTGTTTTTCAGATGGTGACTTGAGGAGATAACGGACTGGGCGTGTTTCGCCAAAGCCCATATGGCCCCCTTTGTGAAACAGCCCGCGCATCATGATTCGGAACGATCGTAAAACCTTGCGGCAAATCAAAAGTCCTTGGGCATGGATTTCACCTCTGCCTTCATCCACGTAAATGTACTCCGTTCACAGTTTCACCGTTTCGCTCGAGTAGCCGCACTGGAATGATTGCACCCACGAAACTACCCTAACCGCGACTCACTAACCCTTGCCCCGTCGTCGAGCATGACGGTTTTACGAGGAAACGTGTACGGAGAAGCAGTATGTACACCCACGGACCTCCATTTGTTCACTGGGTGTATATCCAACTTTTCAGCTGCCTTAGCCACGGCGTTTTCCATAGCACAGCAATCGGTGCACTTTGCGCCCTGTGCGCGCAAAGCCTCTTGTGCTAATTGCGCCCAGAATTTTGCTACCGTACCTCAGTTCGAAAAAAAAAATAATAGTGTAACAAAGAAAAGCCGCGAAATAAAACTCAGGAAAACCTAAATCAAATGTTCCTTTGCTAAAGTTATTTTGTCGAAGTCATCAAGCCACTGATAATTTCGATTGTATACTTTTATCGTATACAATTTCTCGCTTTTTGTTGTTCGAAGATTCGGCAAGAGTCCTTTCTGAGGGCAGTTCAGCATCAGCTGAAGTGAAAGAGTCAATCTGACGTTTTAATTCCAACTTATGTAGACGGATTCTTATCAATGTCCGTTTTAGGCACGTGCCTATCGCGTCCTACGGTTTTCATAAGCTTTCGATAGCGCATACCTCGTTTTGTAGGTTAGGTACGCGGATTCCTAGCCTCAACAAGATGGCGTCCGAAACAGCGTGGCCACAGCTGGTGGGGGAATTTGCTACTACGGTGCCTTCAAGAATAAGATATTTTTTACTTACATTTCTAGTTTCGAGTTCGATCCTGCTTGCTCTTTGTATCTCTCATGTATTATTTATTTTCGATGTTCCTCCATATGTACTTTCCGGCTTTTACGATCTTTTCTACTTTTATCCCACACCTGTCACTTTTTCCAGTTCTTGAGAGATCCCTATAAGAAAGGTTGCAAAGATAGCGAACTTTTGTTGAACCGAAAAATGATTCCAATAAAAAATAGTCTCGTATCTTTTTCTATGACCTTTTCGGATCGAATAATTGATAAAGCATTCGATTTTGGGACTGTCAGAGAAGAGTTCACGGGTAAGCTGCCACAGAATGGCTTATACACGAGCATTACATCGCTGCATACATATGTATGTACCGGGTTTGCTTATAGGCTTTGCAGAGCGAGGAATACTCTCGGAGTTCAGAGCATCAGGGCAGGAGAGAGACTTTGTTGAAACTCAGTCACGTGCACACGCGCATTTTGCCAGTCGAGGAGTTTCCGGTTAATATGCCGTTGTCGTGTATATATGTATATATGTGTATATATATATATATATATATATATATATATATATATATATATACTGACATTGATGAGGCAGTTTATGCACGGCACGTCTTTCCTTCTCGTCAAAACTGAAACTTGCGGATTATCAATACCGTCGGAATACCTTCGTTTTTTTTCCAATTACGGGAACGTAAAAACCACTGAGGAACCTCAATGACAACATCATAGTAGGAACCTGTCAAATCCGTGAAACATTCAAGGCAAAGAGACGTTGCTCAAGCAGGCTGGCAATAATTAGACAGCTGCTTTTTGCTAGCTTGCTTCTAATAAATGAGGTAGTGCCGCGATGTCTCGCATAATTGTCACACTGTGGTAAATTGGGCACGAAAGCGCAATGATTCGGTCTCCAAGTGGCGACGGTCGAATATTTGAAAACTAATTTCACGAATCCACAATTAGTGAGAATTTTTCAGTCCAATGCTATTGCGATAATTCAACATTTACAGTGACACACAAATTTCTCTTGCTCAGAGTTTTCATCTGTCTAAAGGGGGATATATCGATTACTGCTTAATTATATGCTGAATCGAAGGGCATTTTTCAATGAATAATAAAATTCGAGTATAAATTGATAAAAATTGTTTTTTAACAATAAAATTCGTTTATGAATTATTAAAAATTATTCTGAAGTAATAATGAGAGCTGGAATAATAATGAAACGCGGAAAAATCCTAAAATTTGGAATAATAATGAAATTCGGAATCATAATAAAATTCGCAATGATGATAAAATTTGGAATAATAATAAAATTCTGAATAATAATACAATTCGGAATTATAATACAATTCGGAATTATAATCAAATTCGGAATGATAATAGAATTCAGAACAGTAAAAAATTCGGACAATTTATAAAAATCGAATTAATAATGAAATTCGGATCCATAATAAAATTGGACTTAATACTAAAATTCGATTAAATAATAAAATTCGGAATAATAATAGAATTTAGAACAATAAAAAATTCGGACAATTTATAAAAATCGAATTAATGATGAAATTCGGATCCATAATAAAATTGGACTTAATAATAAAATTGGTATCGATAATAAAATTGGACTTGATACTAAAATTCGACTAAATAATAAAATTCGGCTTAATAATAAAACTCGACTTACCAATCAAATTCGACTCAATAATAAAATTTGCATTAATAATAGAATCCGAATTAACGATAAGAATCGGAAAAGCATCGAATTGGAATTGCTCAATCCAATGCCTAATCGAATTGAGCAGTTATTGCTATATCCATTTTCACTTTACAGGTATCAGACAGTAACGCAAGCTCTACATTTTTCACGTGGATATTTTTTCGCCCCACTTTGCAGACGATGTCGCTCTTTCCCACGAATAAATAAATTCTCTGGGCGTACAACCGGAGATTTTTTTCATCGGTATCGAGAGGCTGTGACGTCTCATCATCTCGAAGTTGTTCCCGAATTGCACAAATGTCTATAGCTACTTGTCTATAGCTACTTGGCTGCCACGAAACCCGAAAATTTGCAATCTTAAGAGGGACTTGCGCAGCCTCGTTCGAAATTGTATTCAGACTAGAAGAATTCTTTTTTTCGGCCGTGCTTCGCAAGAGCGAGGGGCATTACATCTGAATCCCCGAATCCCACTTTCATCCCTTCAGTAATTCAGACTGGATTGAAAGAGACAGGATGACGAAAGTGAAAACGTCTTTTCCAGAGCTCCACGATCTGCATGCCGTCGTATGCTCGAAGAGTCAACAAGCGCATCTCTTATATTGCGATTGCCAGATTTGCGAGCTCGCTGCACAACTGCACACTATCCTCGTGCAAGCTCTACGCGGATGGGTGTATACATGAGCGACCGCGCCGGGTAATGAGCCAGCTGAAGTGGAGTAATTGTGAACTCGCTGACGAGCGGTGGAACTTCCGGATTTGTCTACAACGGATATGACCCTCTTCATATCCGAAGCTCTTAAGAGCGCAGGCGAATTTTCATTACTTCATTAACAAAAAGAAAGCGTTTTAATTGAAATTTAAATGCCCGAGTACGAATTTAAAGACTGCGGAAAGGAAAATTTGGGCTGGATAATTACAGAGGTAAGAATGATTTTTCTGCTCTGCATTCATCTATTTATTATGGCTTGTTCCGGTGCCTCAACGATCGTTTTTTTAGGTGCACATATGTCGATATTCCTCTTAACCCTTAACAGTAATCGGGGTTGAATCAACCCCAGCCGTTTTTCGACCTTCCAGAATTTTTTTCCACATTTTTTTTATATTGACAATTACACGACTTGAAAATAATCGGCATGGTCTTACACACACAAGGGTTGAAAATGCAGTGTAGTATTTTTTTTTTTTTTTCATTTTTTCAATTATATATCACTCCCCAACGTCACAATCTGGAGGTGTGACTGACAAGGGTTAAGGGGTAACACTACTCTAGCAGCCGAAAAGAAGGCTTAACTTTGGCAATTTTTTTTTTGGGAGTATAATAAAACGAATGGAATTTTTTAGAGGGATTATTCAGCATATATTTAAGGGGTCTTCTCACTTTAGACGCTAAAAAAGGCTGTTTTCATGAATTTTTTTGAGAGGTTTATATTATAGATATTGATATAAAAGTTGTCACACTTAATAAATAAACTTTCGAAATACATTTTTAAAAAATATTTATTTATTCAAGTCATTATTTATAGACGGAAATGGTAGTTAAAAAATGTCAAAAAAAATTGTAGGTCTGCGCTGTTGATGAAATCTTGGAGATGGATCATCCGAAACAAAAAAATCAAACGGTTTTAGATTCAGTATGTTAATGGCTATAGCGCATATCATACGATATTTGATATATGCAAACATGATAAATATAAATATAAATGATATATGCGAATATGCAAAAATAAAAATAGTGTTTTTTTTACCGCTTTTGGCAAAAAATAATAAATATAAAAAAAAATTTAACTCCTTGATATGCGCTATAGCTATACTTGTAAAGAAAATGTGGTTAAATTTCATAAGGATCGGTTCAGTAGTTTCGAAGTATTATCAACAAGGCGTCAAAAAACGTTTTTTTTTTCGAGAAAAACGCGTTTAAAGTTTGTTTGGGTTACATAAATACAGACAAAGTTTTTTTTTCAAATGTATTCCGAAAGTGTATTTATTAAGTGTAACAACTTTTATATCGACATCTATAATATAAACCTATCAAGAAAATTGATGAAAATAGTCTTTTTTAGCGTCTAAAATGAGAAGACCGCTTAAGTATAGAATTTCTTTTTCAATTATCATTTTTGTACAAAAAAAACCACCACCCATGGCGAGCAAATTTCTCATGAAATATAAAATCTGGAATAAAACACCAAAAAAAATTTAAATCTATATACTATTGGCTGTAGAAGTACGTAGGGATTTTTGTATTTAATCAAATGTTGTAAAAATGGTGCAGTTTTGACAAAAAAGCCGATTTTTTTGCTAAAAAAATAAGCAATAAATTGTTTATAAAATGAAAAGTTTACATTGAATCGAAAAACCTCTACGTACTTCTGTAACGAAAGTAATAGTGAAGCTACTGTCGAAATTTCGAACCGTTCCATGCAACCGTGTTGAAGTAATGTGTTCGCAAATATTGAAAAAAGTGGTTTCGAGAAAAACGAGTTGTATGATGGGAAAGCAAAATTTAAGCAATTGCTTTTGTTTAAGCAATTTAAAAAAAAACGATTTTTTTTTCAAAATCCTAGAGGGTTTTTACCCCTTAATAAAATTAGGTGATGGATATTTTTTTTGTTACACACGTGTGGTTTTTTTATACCTAATAAAAGGTAACGAAGCATACGAGGTACGCAGATTGAATTTTGTACATATGAAGTATGATTGCGTGCTGTTGAAATTAATTGATAAATATGATTCCAATCGTCCGATAAATTATGACGACAATTATTCCGAGTCTGGCGCTCAAGTTACTCCCGTGCACGTTGTCGAAATCATTCGCGGATAATTGCTGCAGCAACGTCCTGCAAATATTGCCACAATTGTGCATTCACTGCGACTACAATATTCCAGGACATATTGCGATGACCGCGGCTACGACCGAATATTATTTTCGAAACAATTCGACGAACACTGCGTGTAAAAATTCAATATTGCTGGAAACTTTCGGACAACATTACGGAATTATTTGATGAATATCAATACGGTGAATGTCCGGCAGATCTTCCAATAAAATTAACCTCATAATTTGTTTTTTTGTTCATATTCGTTCTGAGCGAAAATGTCCACGCCCTGCCGCACAGATGAAGGATCTGTTGAAATAACCACCATACGAAACTGGAGTAAGAATAGGTTTTATGTGTTCGGCTCACCACATCTCGTTTCTATTGGTAAACGCCGCTATATTGTGTGGCCTGTTTCGTGCTTCCGTTCGAATCCTGTTATCGAAGAATTCGATGTCACGTAGCGCAATAGTAAAATAGTTGTTACGCTCAGCGCCTTCGAGCATGCTACTCGAGACATCTGCAAATACCTGGTCAGCCCCTAATACCGGACATAACTATGGAGCTTCGGTGTTGATACGAGCCGTCCCAGTGGATCCACAATTTCGCGACCATGGTGAAATTATGTATAGGGCATGTAAAGGGGCATTCAGACTAAATTTATTGATAGTAGTAAGGATGGCATTTACGAATGTCCACGCATTCAAGCTTCAAACAAGAGTTCTTAAGGCCTTAGGCCACTCTAGAGTTCTTAAGGCCTTAGGCCACTCTAGGAGGGCAGAATTAAAAAAAAAAGGCTAAATTGGATGAAAACACCCACCTGGAACACGTCGAAGGCATATTATATGGCCCAGGCATCGCTGATTGAGGGTAAGATAATTTTTTCTACGATTTATCACTCACCAAAACTTTAAACGCGTTTTTCTCGAAACGACATTTTCAAGTACCGTGGTCGTGATAACTCAAAAAGTACTGATCCGATCCTTATGAAATTTGGAACACATATTCTATATGTGTGTACCAACCGACCTAACTACAATCAACTTAAAATTTTGATTAGAACTATTTTTTTATTGCAAAAAAAGACCCAAAAAAACGCATTTTTTCGTATTTTAGCCGCCATTTTGTTAATTTTGCACGTATATAAAATATTCTAGTTAGGTCGGTTCCTGAAGACATACTGAACATGAAACTATTTGATTTTTTTGTTTCACACCATCCGTCGGGAAGATTTCACGACCACGGCAACGGTACCTGCTTTTCGAGGCGTTGGGTTTAAACATATTTTACGTGTACAAAAAATGAATAAAATACATTAAAATTTTTTTTTTATGTACTTAAAGAGTGTATTTATTGAACAGTTTAAACCCCATATCGATATCTTTAATAGTAGGAGGTAGTGACATTATCAATATTTCTATCAAGTTTCAACTTAATCAGCTTAATAGTTTTTGAGTAATCCTGCACGCCAATTTCGAAAAGGCAGTTCTGAGAAAAAAGCGTTTGAAGATTGCATCACTTCAGTCACTTGACTGAAACTGCACTAGGTGGTTGTGGTACCTAATTACTTAAGTAATCTGTTACGAAGTAATTAAATTACCAATTACAGTAGTAATTGTAATTGTTTGTTGTTAATTTAATCCCCTTTTGGCCATATCTGCCTGCCTCTCTGCGCTCTTGCTTCCACCTGCGGCGTGTGCTTCGAATCCGAGCGGAGAGGCACAGCGTTGACGGGAGTAATGTTTGAAGTTTTTCGAATGCCGCTTTGAATCTATGGGAAAATATCCTACATATATAGTTATATCGTCTAAAGAAGGAAAAAAAAGAAATCGATATCTTGATCGTTGTAAATATATCTTAAGTCCTGTCTTAAGCTTGACTCGGATTGTAGGCACTTTTGTTGTTGGGATCGTCGCATCTTATACGACAATCGCCTGTCCCTGTCATGATCTTGCATTGTGAATGGCGATGAGGATTGGATTCATTATTGATTCGTTTGTTCTAAGCCTGTATGCATCATTTGGAATCGATCGATTGACCTGTTGGAGAATTATGAAACTTTTAATTTTTAGTGGTTTTGCACGCGATTTTATGAAACGTTGTGTTACTGTCATATATGTTGGGAAAGAGCACAACGAAAAAATTATGCAGAATATTTTTGATTTTTTGTGTGAGTACTTGATGTATAAAGGTAACTTTTTGAAAAAAAAATCATAATCGTAAATTACATCTTTGTGGTGTAATTAATTGTAACGTACTGGAATTCTGGTTGTTTTCTCCTTCTGCTCTCCCATACATCCTCGCCAACCTGAATGGCAGCGGGGAAAACAGTTGAACGACTCGGAAATTGCGGCAGTCGTGAGACGCAGCATATTCAGTCGCTAGTTTTCCTCTCGTGACTTAAGGCGGGATATACATTTCGACAGGAAAAAATAAGCAGCATTGAGGGATTTTTTAAACTAAGAAATAATTATTCTACAATTATGAAACTTTAGGTATACATATTAAACTAAAGGTATACTTATTAAATTTCTTAAAAATTGTTCCGTATACTTAAATATACTATTAAGTATATTTAAGTATTCGAAGCAATTTTTTAAAATTAATTCATCATCAAAATGCCGGAGCTGTGGCAGAGCGTTACAGCAAGGACGCCGCGGGAGTTGCGAATCGGCGTGCATTCTAGCTTCCCGTAGACTTTGATTTGCAAAAAAGTTCAAACATTTTTTCAGTTAGAACATGTGTAGTTTCTTTGTGACGTTAATTAAAATTAAGGGGCCAGTCCACTTTGAAAATTTCAAAAAATCGAAAGCAAGTAAGACTTGAAGAAATCGACGATGTTGAGCAATCAGAAGGGATTTTGTAAGGTGCAGGAATTGCCGATTGAGTTTACGTAAGAGTTTTTCATAGCATAAACTTCAAACGCGTTTTTCTCGAAACAACGTTTACGAAATCTAGCTCCATCGTATCTTTAAAACTAATAAACCCACTCTCTTGAAATTTGAACCACATATTGTAAACATGATTCGCAACAAGATGACCCTCGATGGTTTAACATTTTTTATTTTTACTCTTTTTTGCGACAAACTGCGAAAAAACATTTTTTTTTACTTTTTTCGTTTTTCATCTGCCATTTTTTTATTTTTTGATAAAACTACATATCCAAGGGTCATTTCGTAGCTGGAGTCATACTGAATCTAATGGAGTTTGATTTTTTTTGCTTCAGACAAGCCGTTGCCGAGTTGTGATGGAGCTACCTAGCCCACCTATTTTTGAGGCGTTACGTTAAGGGAGACTTTGTCCTTGAAATGCAGCGGGAGATGTTAGCGGCTCAACATGAGCAGCTAGAAGAAGAGGAGGGATGCCTCTATGGACCAGGCATTGCCGATTAGCGGTAATTATAAACACATTTGTGTAAACACATTACAAAACTTTAAATGCGTTTTTCTCATAAACACGTTCTTAAAAATGGCTGACATTCTCCTGACCGCTGTAATTAACATATCGACCTGAAATTCGGAGAGCATACTCATAAAATACGTCTTCACGGAATGACGAATCGTTTTTTCGATAGATACATTTTTGCATTTATTATTTATCTTTTTACGCGAAAAAAACGCAAAAATTCGATTTTTTTTAAATTGCCGCCATTTTCCGAAATTTGTACTAAACGAAAAACCCATCCGTCATTCCATGACCAAAGGGTCACAGATTGATAATATGCTTTGAATTTGTGTTTCAGATTAACAAAGAGGGGGCAGTGATGTCAGCCGTTTACCTCCCGCGATTAGAGGAACTGTTTTCGCGGAGCTGCAACGTCCGCCATTTTGG
This sequence comes from Ophion ellenae, assembly GCA_963210295.1. NCBI lineage: Eukaryota > Metazoa > Arthropoda > Insecta > Hymenoptera > Ichneumonidae > Ophion > Ophion ellenae. Next base: position 56,000,429 of record OY723385.1, read on the forward strand.
TTTTTTTTTTCAAAAAAAATTTTTTTTATCGTTCTGCATATCATGAATAAAAGCAAGAAAAAAACCGCACTCAAAAAGCTTTACTCGTTTCCTCTAAAAAAATAAAATGTAAACACCTGAAATATGGCACTCCAAGAACAAAGTCTCCCTTAAACTATAGTTTTTGTACTTGAAAATGAATAAAAAAGAATTAAAAATGTTTTTTTTTAACGTATTTTAAGACTTTAATTATCATCCTAACAACTTTTATATTCATATCTTTTATAAAATCGTCAAAAAAAATCGCAAAGACAGCCTTTTTTCTTGGCTCCAAAGTGGACTGGCCCCTTAAGAAAATGCAAATTTGAGAAAATAGCACGCATTTACAAAAAAAAATCAACATTTCACGTAACATTTCTGTAAAATGTGGATTAAAAAAGCATTTTTTTTTCAATTTTTCAAAAACAATTTTCGTCGAGTAGAAGGTACCAATATTATCGATATTTCTACCAAGTTCCAACTCAATCGGCTTAATAGTTTTTGGGTAATCCTGCATGGCAATTTCGATAATCGGTTTTGAGAAAAACGCGTTTGAAGTTCACGCCCGCTCCGAATCCGAGCGGTGAAGCACAGCGTTGACGGGTTGTAACGTTTGAAGTTTTTCGTATTTCGCTTTGAAACTTTCGGAAAATATTCTACATATGTATAGTTTAATTCTATCGTTCAAAGAATATATGTATAGTTGAATGCTATCGTTTGAAGAAAAAAATCGATTTTTTGATCGTTGTAAATGTATATCCCCCCTTAACATATAAACAAATACAGGTTTGTCATCATATAAGTAGTTAACATATAAACGAATCAACATATAAACGAATCACAGATTTGTCACGAAAAAATAATCTTTTCAACTGCAAATTTAAGGCACGGTCTACTTATTGTAACATGTCGATGCGAATCATTTTATTTCACATCTAGGACACATACTTAAGATTTTGAACGTTCGGCGACTTCGACAATTAATTGGAGCTCCCTGCCATTCTCAAATAGTACAAATTCAACAAGAATTTGAAATGCCGTTTTTTGATAACGGAAAAAACGGAAAGGCATTGTCTGACCAGTTAAAGAGTTTTCTACTGAACGCCAGTAGTAAGAGACAGCGATGTTCAGACAGTTCCGTTAATTGGTTTTGTAGTTATTTTTAATCACTTAGTTCTATATGTTATTATTTTTCAAATTAGTTATTAGTTTTATCAGTAATCACATTGTGATTACTCGACAGCATGTCAAAGTGTGCTTGAGCACGAGGAGCTTTCCAGCAGATCGCGTGTGGACATTTTTCCGAGCTCACTTTTCCGGGATCAAAGCTGACCCGTCGCTGTAGGACCGACTCGTGGAAACTATTGATTTACGTGCGCGATAAAAGTAGACTTTATTCGAAAAGCAGAATATTTCCGGCATTAAAAAATGGATCAATTTCGCCGCAGTCCGATTCTTGCCGTGACACATCGACGCGTGAATTTGCACGTACACGACTGTCGATGGAACGTGTGCATTTATAAGTTATTTGTAAATAACTAATGTCTAAGTCGGAATAACTAAGTCGATGGAACGTGTAAATTAATGATTTATTTGTAAATAAATAATTAATTCACAAAATGGTATATCCAAAGTTCCCCAATTAATTGTAAATTAACCCTGTACATTTTTGATTACCAATCTGCGAATTGATTTAAAAAAATATCACATTTGTTTGCATTGCAAAATTTGCAAACTCTATCGAATTTAACAAAAATGTATATCATACAGCCTAACTCACGATCTCGTACATAAAATTTCAGTGAAATTCGTCCAGCCGTTTGAGCGCGACGGAATTCCAAACAAACCAGACCACTGCACTTTTATATAGTAGTGCAGGGTACAGTATGTATTCCACTCGGCACGTGATAATAAAGGTATTTTATCCCGGTCTGCACATGGTGATGACATTCGAGAGTTAAAACTGTGAATACACATTATACATACTTCTACGCCTGTTTTTGACGACAGGAAAAAAAAACCTTCACAAATCAGCCAACTACATAGAAGAGCACAGGCAATATTATATCAACAAATACTGCATCAATGTAATTGCCTATAATGCATTCGACTTTTAAAAAATTAAAAAAAAAGTAATTACTTTCACATGCAGTGGACGTTGATGGAGAATCGTTTACACTGCCAGAAAAAAATGTTTAATTTAAATAGGATCTATTTAAGGGGATATATACACCTAGATGGCCGAAAAAATCGATTTAGAATCATTCAAGATTCCTTCGACCGTAGAAGACCTACACTATGGGCCTGGTATCGATGATTCCATGTCAGTTGAGAAATTTCATGATTTATTCATTCCCAAATTTTCAAACGCGTTTTTCTCAAAACCACGTTTTTCACATCGGTACCCAAAATTTCTCTAAAACCAATGCACCGATTGCCTTGAGGTTTTTTTGTGGTTATTCTATTCACCATTATCTAGTACTTGTCATAGGATTTTTTCCCGTTACTTAGTTTTGTTTTATGGGCAAAATAATAACTAATTTTTGGCCCAAAAATCACCATTTATGTTCAAACGTCCGCCATTTTGTCATATATCGATATTTTCAAAATCGGCTATGACAAGTACTGGATTATAGTATCTACTTTAATAATCTTTTTGTTTTTTTTTCAGATGATTTTTGAAGAAACGCCAGTGGGTACCGTATACGCAGTTTTTTTTACGTCGCTCCAAGGATGATACAATATTCTTGTATATTTTTGATATTTTGTTAATTAAGAAAATTAAACATATTTTTGAATGTATATACTTTTAGATAATTAATACCCCAATCCGAAACTTCAAATAGTTTTCCTTGAAAAAATTCACAAAAATGACCTTTTTCCCGGCTCCTAGGTTTATATCTCCCCTTAAATCAATCAGGGTTTTTCCTTGTCTCACGATCTACTACGATCTTATTTAGTTTGAAGACATTTTTTTACTTGTTTCGCCTATTCTGTTCCAATATTAAATATATTCAAATTCAATAAATAAAGATTCGATTCAAATAAATCTTTATTTGCTTACGATGTACAATGTAGATCTAAGTGTACTATATGCATCAAATATTTCATAATTCCAAAATGAAATGACACACTTAATTGAGAGCTTTACCACAACGATTTTGTATCGTAATTCGACATTCCATGGCCTTCTGAAATAATTTTTTTTCGTAGCAAATGTTTCACCTATATGGAATCGAACCTGGAACCTATCTACTCATAGCTACGCACGCTGCCCCTATGCTACCGAGAGCTTGTAACATCTTGGTCGCAGATATGGCATAAGAGACCAAATGGATTCCTATAATTATTCGTTGTATCACATAAACTATATCAATTAGTTAATATCATTGTGATAATTAGAGAGTTTTATCGAATAACATGCTATATATTTTTCAAACATATATAGGTTATGTTTAATATATATATATATATATATATATATATATATATATATATATATATATATATATATATATAATTCCTCTTTCTCCACCTTCTCTACGCCCACTCCTTATTGATATGTGTGTTGCAATAAAGACAGACCATTAGTTCAATCAAATAGAAAAATGGTTTACCCTACGAAAATTCTATTTAGTTTAAATTTAAAAAATCAAGTAGATACACTTAGTGGGTTAAACTAAATTGTTTTTTGAACAGATGAAACCAAATCGCAAATTTATTAGGATTAAATCAAATATTTAGTTATTGCATGATATTGAATAGATTTGGATTTGAATAAATAAATATATTTAAAATAAATAATTCCAATAATGGAATGCAATAGGAAGAAAATTTGATTTCACGAAACATCTAGTTAATTCAAATTTAAAAAAATCAAATAGACGCGGTTAGTTAATATCAATAGAATTTTTTCGTCAGTGTAGGATTCGATAACATTGAACTTGTCCTCTCTGGTGTTCGCTTCACTGCAAATTCGCGAACGCGCCTGATGAAAGCAAGTGTTATACTACTTGTCGACGTTACAGGAGTCTTCGTTCTCTCTTTATCTCTCCCTATCCGTCGACGACGGTAAACCCATTCAAAATTGCCGCTGGGGAGTCATTGATTTTTCCCAGATAAATGAGTCCTGGCATCGACGAAGTTCGTGGTGTCAGGTCGAACTTTCGGCGATCGGACGATCGTAAAATACAGTACAAACGATGGACAATGGGAATCCCGTGTGCTATGGTTCTGGTGATAAATGTAGTTTGGGGTCGTTTCACGTTGAGGCATCAGCCTTAACGAAGTGGGCCGTATACAGAGTTCACAAAGTTGTACGGAAGCCAACTGTGATGTTCGTTGTCGAACGTGCTTTTGTTTACGTTAAAAACTTTATTGTACCGTAAACGGTGAGAAATAAAACATTTTACGCCACCTTTCGCACCGGGAACATAATAACTTTCTGTACAAGAAACGGGGGTGTAAACCGTCGAAACAAGCTCATTAAAGTTTGATTAGGCTGAACGTAGACAGAGCTTGAAGACACGGATGAGTGTACTGGGAGTTCGTAGAATGAGAAGTCAGCTTTTAAAGTGCTGGAAAAGTATCGGCAGAGTTTTGTAAAGATGTAAGATACCAGAAAAATGAAACCAACATTTCTCAAATATGTGGCCTAGATGTAACGTGAAATTAATCGTGAGTGACAAATGTGTCAATCCGGCCTGGAATTTCGAGTTAAGAATGTTTATTAAAAAGCATTGTTTTACCCGTATTCGTTAATGGTTTACTTTGTTAGGGAAAAAGTCTTGCATGTTAATATATTGTGCCTCACGAATGCGGCAATTTTCGAGTCGTTCATCTGTTTACAGCCCTGCCATGCAGTTTGGTGGCGATTTATGGCAGCCGGACGTAAATAAGCGAAATTCTAGTACGCTACAATTAATTACACTACAAAGATGAACTTCACGATTATGAAATTTTTCAAAAAGTTACTTTTATACATCAATTACTCACACAAAAAATCTAAAATGTTCTGTACTATTTTTCCATTATGCTCTTTTCCATCACAGCTGACAACAAAAAATCACTTAAGTGTCCACCTCCGATTTTGTTGAAACTCATGTGAAAAAGCATTGAACACTATTAGAAATGTATTTTTTTTTAATCTGCGGAAAAACGTTTTTAAGGCGGTGGAAGACCTTTCAAAGAAATACCTGTTACCCCTTAAATTAATTTTCGTTCAATTATTCTATAGTGGACTTTTTATCGCTTGATAAAGTGAGTGAGGAGTGAGTGAGTGAATAAGTGAGTGGGTGAGTGAGTGTGTGAGGAGTGAGTGAGTGAGTGAGTGAGTGAGTGAGTGGGGAGTGAGTGAGTGAGTGAGTGAGTGAGTGAGAGAGTGTGTGTGTGAGAGAGAGAGAGAGAGAGAGAGAGAGAGAGAGAGAGAGAGAGAAAGAGAGAAAGAGAGAGAAGAAATCGATGGTGAAGAAGATCTTCACCATCAACCAAGTAGAGAAGCCAATCGTTCGGCAGTAAGCAAACGACAGGGTAGTTTTTCATCCATCGGATTACGAAGAGCGGGCAGATGAATTAGGGACGAAACGCGAAGGTGGTAGGAAAAAAACCTTATATAACGCGATCACTCATCTCACCCCTCACATACGTGCTACTCTGCGTATCGTTCGAATGCTAAATGATCCATCGTTGAAATTTGTGGCGAACAGGGCAATGCATGATTCCCATCAAGAGCAAAGATAAATCTGTTTCCCCCGCTGCTCCAATATAGCACCCCAAACGAGTTGCTTCAAAATGAATATTGCATTAATCACACGCGACTACCGATAAAAAAAATATTTTCAAAAATTCGCATGAAAATAAATCCTCGCTTGTAATGTCATTTTTCATTTCTTCCCAATCTCCCTTTTTGTTAAAAATGACGAGTAAACTATTCGACGAAACACTAGAAATTGGTGCACCGTTCGTTGGTTTTGAGGACTGTTTTGAATTCGGAGTGTCTGACGTACAACTTTACGAGGACGCGGGCGATTTGAGAATCAACGTTATATCGATTTTTTTTCTCGCTTGCTTACGAAATATCGATGAAAAATCCAAAAACCCTCTAACTATCTGAAATTTCAAAATATTAGGATGACATTTTTTCGTGCACACGAAGAGTGCCTGAACAGCGCTTGGCGTTGAATTCGTTCAGGTCCAGGCCAAACGACAGATGCCAACTGCAACAAGGCCATTCTTCTCGAAGATACGAGCCAAAAAAGAAAAAAATGCACAGCTCACCACGTGTCATATGAATGTGAGCCTCGTATCCTATGTACCTTCAGGCTCGAACAGGGACGAGGAGGGCGCCTCGGAGAAGGATAATTCACGTGGTATCTCGTCCGCTAACCCACCGAGGATTTATCGTTGTCGAATGAGACGAGATGGAACGCCGGAAGAACTGTGATCGGGTGACGCGCGAATTGAAAGCCACATTGCCACGTGTTCTTTTGCCTTCTCCCACTCTCCCCCCCCCCCCTCAATCCTGCATTTTATTCCTCGCGTTCCAGTTGCATGGAAAATTTTCGTGCTTTCATAGCCCGAACTTTCTATGTATGACAAACGCTTTCGCTGAGGCTTCCGGCTGAGGAATTAGGGGAGGAACGAGCTCCTGGGAGAGCGAGGGAGAGAGCAAGGGTGAAGGATGGTACATCCCTCAGCGGCACGTAATTCAACGCGGCTATGTGGAAAACCGTCTGGAAGCCTTTCCCGAGCAGACAATGGACCCCGCAAATCCCAGAGGTCTCGGAACATTCCGCCACTTGGGAGAATATCCTTAGAAATATGTAGTACATATATGTACAGCAGACATTGCTAAGGAAGAAAAGGGCCTAACCCAAATTACTTTACGCCCTTAATACGCTTTGCAACTATTCGTTTCACACAAATACTGAAAATCAATTTTAAAAAATTGACGTAAAACACATTTTTTAAAACGAGCTTTTATTTAAAAGGTACTATACCAAAAAGTAAAAAAAAACGTTCAGTCAAATTGAAAATCAAAATAGTATAACTAGAAAAAAGTATTTTCCTTGGTCACTCATCAGAGGTGCAAGTACTTTAAGGGAGACTTTGTCCTTGAAATGCAGCGGGAGATGTTAGCGGCTCAACATGAGCAGCTAGAAGAAGAGGAGGGATGCCTCTATGGACCAGGCATTGCCGATTAGCGGTAATTATAAACACATTTGTGTAAACACATTACAAAACTTTAAAAGCGTTTTTCTCGAAAACACGTTTTTAAAAATGGCTGACATTCTCCTGACCGCTGTCAGTATTAACATATCGACCTGAAATTTGGAGAGCATACTCAGAAAATATGTCTTCGCGGAATGACGGATCGTTTTTTCGATAGATACATTTTTGCATTTATTATTTATCTTTTTATGCGAAAAAAAACGCGAAAATTCGATTTTTTTTAAATTGCCGCCATTTTCTGAAATTTGTACTAATCGAAAAACCCATCCGTCATTCCATGACCAAAGGGTCACAGATTGATAATATGCTTTGAATTTGTGTTTCAGATCAACAAAGAGGGGGCAATGATGTCAGCCGTTTACCTCCCGCGATTTGAGGACCTGTTTTCGCGGAGCTGCAACGGCCGCCATTTTGGTTTTTTTTTCCAAAAATTTTTTTTTAATGTTCTGTATATCATGAATAAAAGCAAGAAAAAAACCGCACTCAAAAAGCTTTAATGGTTTCCTTAAAAAAAATATAATGTAAACACCTGAAATATGGCACTCCAAGGACAAAGTCTCCCTTAAAAACTGCATAAACGTAGGTAATTTAAAATAAAAAATATAAATTTTAAAAGCTTGAGGCTTTTTTCAGACATTTTAAAGTAGTTTTAGTACTTATGACGTTTGACACCTCAATCTTTGAAAATTTGTATTTCATATTGAAAAAATATCTACGTTTATGTACCTTTTAAGGGGTAAAGCCACTGTAGAAATTTCAAAAAATCGATAACGTCCTGCTCGCTCAGGACGTTAATTTGGAAGGCCAATTGTATGGTGCAGGCATCGCTGACTGAAGGTATATAAAATTTATCAATGATTTTTCCGTATCGAAAACTTTCAACGCGTTTTTCTCGAAACTACATTTTAAAAGTTGGCCGGACTCATAACTCGAACAAATTTTGACCGATGGACTTGAAATTTTAACTGTATATTCACAATTACATTCTGCATAGAAGTACGTAGGATTTTCTCGATATATTACATAGTTTTTTTTATAAACAATTTTCGGACGATGTTTTTTTGAGAATTTTGAACTTTTATTTAAAAAACGCGCTGTTTTTGCAAAAATCGAAAAAATCCTACGTACTTCTGTAGTTATTCACATGTATAATCGAAAAAAAAATTCATTTACTTTAAATTAAAAATTGCAGGTGCCGTTGGTCCGGCCATGAAAAAAAGGCTTCGTCGAAGAAAAGCTGTGCAGCCGCCATTTTTTAAATATTTCTTTGAAAAAAATAGTTTACACAGTTTATGATATGTACAATGAAGGACTTTTTTCAGAATTTCGATTAATTGCATTGTCCCTCTGAAAAAAATTCCCGAAATATACTTATTTTTTCCCCGCTACAGTGGCCTTAGCCCTTAAGTACGTGCCCCTATGATGAGTGGCCAGGGAAGGGACTTTTTTGTAGTTATACTGTTTTAATTTTCAATTTCACTGAACTTTTTCACTTTTTAGTACAGTACCTTTTAAATGAAAGCTTGTTTTTAAGAGGTGTTTTTCCGTTTATTTTATTTTATACTTTTTAGTATTAGAATTTATTTATTTATTTGCCATGCCAGACCCCCATGCCATTCAGACATCGGCGTACTCAAAAACCTTGCCTAAGGATATAAAGGTTTCGCGAGAAACTTTATAATACTATAATTATAAACAGTGCTCAAGTCAACAAAGTTAATGAGCCCAAACTCAATTTTCCTACCATTTGCCATTAGGAAATTTCAGTTCCCACCTCCCACCACCTTTATCAGACTCTCGTTATCATGTGTAATGAAAAGTGCTCATGATAACAAAACAAAATGAGCACAAACTCGACTGTCCTGGTTAATATGCTATTAAGGAGTTGCCATTGTCCATTTGCTATTAAGGAGTTGCCATTGTCCACCCCCCATCTTCATCTTCAGACCAGCCCCATGGTACCATAGTATTGCCTTGTCACCGAAGTTACATCGGTTTGCCAAATTTCAGCTCAATCGGATGCCAGCAAATGCTTGAAAAATGGATTACAAATTTTGAACCGGAAATGCAGACATACGAAAGAAGCAAGTTAAATAAAAGCTTGTAAAAAGGTGTCCGAACTGATAATACGTACGATTTTCTGGACAGGCGACTCTAAGCATTGCTCGATGTGGAAAAGTCTGCTATTAAAAATACGACTTTGTTTGTAGGGGCTTTATGAGCAAAGTAAACTGATGAGACCGCAATACACAAATGTACAATTCAAACGTTTACATAGTTTCTCAATTATCCCTCCCCTTCACGAATAAAACTATATTTGTGTAAAATATTCCGATATCCTACCATTTTTAAAAGAAAGAAATATTCAATATTTTACGGAATTATTCGAATTCCAAAAATGACAGATATTGTAAAATGTTGGCCTTTTTAGTTCAATCCTCGTCGAATGTGACCTCAAGCATTCTGCACTACGGTACTTTCCGCGTGCAGCGAATGGCACCCGAATAATTCCAAATTTGGGAAAGTGGTGACGTTTTTGGATTTTTTTGTGGAAATTTTGTAAATATGCAAGCACAATAAGGATTAAACGTTTTTCTGTAATTATATTGCTCGTTCTGTCATTTTTTCTTTCATCGTTACTAATGTAAAGTTTTTGTGTGATTTTAAAATTTATTTTTTCATTTTCTCTGTTTTTATTCTGAACGAAGCTTGATCTGTATTGACAAAGTTTCAGAAGGTGGAGAGAAGAAATGGAAAAGTAGGAGTGAATAAATCGAAAACGCGGAAGCGGTGATCGTATTGCGATTGGAATGTACGAAGACCACGACAGATATTATCGTACCGGCTGTAGAGTATGAACTTCTCCATGTTGGCGCGATCCACTTATACTTTCGCTAGATTTTTTTCATTTTTGCTACTAAATATTTATTTACTTCCAACATCTAGGTTGTTTTATATTTATTACATGCATGAATCCTATAAAATATTCTCCACTTCCAGGTCTTGAATAGTTAATTCAACTTCTCGAGGCAAACTCCAATAACTGTATATATTCTCGTGGTGGTTCATAGCTTGAGGTGTAAAATCGAAGGAATACTTTTTCATCCTTGTTCATTGAAGTGTTGTAGACATTCGAACCAATTCTCGATTTTCCTGTGTTGTCGTATAGAAATTCAATTTTTATTCGAAAAATTCGTCCACATTTGATTCTATTGACATTCGGATAATGCGGTACATACTTTGAAAAGCAACCCTGATTCCTTGCCGATTTTTATTAAGCGTCGAGTAATTCGAAAGCTCGGAGCATCCTTTAGGGTGTGCATAGGCGTGAAATTTTGAAAAAACAATTTTTTCCATCGCATTGTTTTATAGCCTAGGGTCTAAACTTTGGTTTGCAACAAAGATTTTGTAGAAATTGTCAAAAATGACCGAGTTATGACGATTTTCGTAAACAGTCAGATCATGCACAGCGCTACAGCGAAACCCCCGGCTGCGATTTACGCTTTCTTCTTCCTCGTTTTTCTCGAAACTGTTTTTTATAAAACGGTGTAAGTCGTATCTCAAAATCTGTTCCTCCGATTCACTTTAAATGCCGTCAGGGCATAGTTTATAACATTTTCCATCGTATGACCAGATGATTTTTTCATATTGCTATCCACTTGTTAATAACAATTTATAAATATTGTTTTTCTTTAGTCGGAAATCGACCTTTTTTTCTACAACTTGCCTTTATCATAATTTTCAAAATTTCAAAAAGGTATTCAGTCATACGAAAGTCTTATTACGATTTTTAAAGTAGATGTCCTTATTTTCGTAGATCACGCTAGTTGCCTGCACCACCTGCACGGATTGGCCATGCAGCAACGGCAGCACTTTGTTTAAACAATAATAACTTCATGCAAAGAAATTTGCGCAAACTAAACTCAATACAAACCAATATTGTTCAATAAAAAAACCAATATTGGTTCACCAATATTGGTTGATTCGGCCCACGGCCGAATCAAGAATATACAGAACCAGAATTATCCTTGATTGTCGTGGAAAAGAATTTCCTCCCTGAGATAAGAGTCTCATTGAGACCCCTCCTTAGACCAGGATGGCCTGTAGAACCCCCCTCCCTTCCGCCCCTCAGACAATCCCCGCGTCTGTAGTAGTATCCATTGCGTATTGAGTTTAGTTTGCGCAAATTTCGTGTCGACCCTCCAGCGTCGGATCGACTCTGGCGGGGAGAGTTGTAACGTTGCGTAACGAATATAGAGACTTTCCGAGAAAAGTCAGGTAAGCGGGCTTGGATAGCTCAGTGGTCAGGGCAGTCGACCGGCAATCGAAAGGTCCCGAATTCGAATCCCGGCCCACAAGCGAACCGCAATTTTTTCTCGGATACTTCCCTTACAATTTTTTCGGGGAATTGCAAATGGCGGTCAATGTGAAGCCTACGGCCGAATAAAAAATATACGGAACCAGAATTATCCTTGATTGCTATGGAAAAGAATCCCCTCCCGAAGATAAGAGTCTTATTGAGGTCCCCACCCTGAGATAAGAGTCTCATTGAGCTAGCCCTCCTCCTTAGACCAGGACGTCCTGTAGAACCCCTCTCCCTTCCGTCCCTCAGACAATCCCCGCGTCTGTAGTAGTACCCATTGCGTATTGAGTTTAGTTTGGGCAAATTTCCAGTCGACCCTCAAGCGTCGGATCGACTCTGGCAGGGAGAGTTGTAACGTTGCGTAACAAATATAGAGACTTTCCGAGAAAAGTGAGGTAAGCGGGCTGGGATAGCTCAGTGGTCAGGGCAGTCGACCGGCAATCGAAAGGTCTTGAATTCGAATCCCGACCCACAAGCGAACCGCATTTTTTTCTCGGTTAGTTCTCTTGGAGTTTTTCCGGGGGATTAGAATGTAAAATCCCGACCTCGTCATGCCGATACTCTCATCAGAAAAAAATTGAAAGTCGATCTGTATTTAGGGCCCCAAGCTTATGCAGACCCTCGTTCACACGGAGGATCAAAATATTCAACAAGAAAAAACACCGACGCTGGGGAGCGCGGAATAAAATTTTAAATAAAATCTACGATTTATTTAAACGTAATTTTGTCCAAAAAGATGATTAAATCAGCAGTCGCATTTGACTGAAAGAATCTCGAGTTGGCACGAGGGAATGGTGGATTTTTTTCCAAAAAAGCAAACCTACACAATGAGTTCTAGAATTGTCAAAGTTTTCCATCCAGACGTAATTAGCGGGATATTAGGTAGATATAAGCGCGATGATAAATCTTCATAGTACGTGGTGCAAGGTCGATCGCGTTGGGTTTGTTGAACTGGAGGAGATTCCTCCCCTCATATACTGACATGCATATATCTGGACATGCATGTAGATGTGCCCACTCAACATCGAGTATACCTAATCCATGTGAATACAATGACGTATAGTTATAGTCTGGGGCGCGGTGAGATGATAAATTTCTCATCACTCGAGGCCCCTGGGCGTGACGGAAATATAGAGAGCCTCGTAGGTAGCCTCGTACGTTTATTGAGTGCGGATGCCTTCGAGAGTCTCGAAGATTCGAGAGGGACCCTCAATTCCATCGTAACACTACGCTTGACGGATCGCGCTAAATTTTCAGTATCAATACAGGGGGCGGTTATAGGTCGAGGGGCGATTGGAAATTTCGAGACTGCGACGCACTTGAGATCGGTTTAAAAAAAAACAAAACTTTTTTCCAATGGCGGAATATCGACTCAAGTCACTGTGTGGGGCATCTACGCGTTTGCCAATAATCTTTGTAGCAATTGTATCGAAGTTTCTCGTATAATTGAGGAGCTGGCGAACAAAACCTGACTTGTCCACACTGAGTCAATTTTATTAACCTTTATTAGCTCCCGAAATATTTCGCATCAAATCCGACTCTAAACACCTTAACATTGGTTAAAAACTGTCTTTTCAAGCAGAATCGAACTTGTCCATGGCTGGCTGGATGAAAAATGCATTGCATTTTTATATGCAATCAAAAGGGTTTGTGTAGGATTATTAAATTGATAATAAAAAACAAATTTAGATTAAATTCAAAGAATCTGCTATTTTATAACCAGATATGTCCATAAGATTTTCATTCAAAAGCGGAGTTGTCCATAATTCTTATTCAAAACCGGGCTTGTCCAAAATAAAAATAAACATATGGTAGTTGGTGTTTTTATTTAAGTAAAGCCAGGGCCAGACTTACATTTTGATAGAGCCTTCATACATTGAAGCTTTAAAATTCTAACTCATCTCTATGTGGTTATTTTGGTTTTTGGCCCCTCCTGTAAAAAAGTATTTCATGGACAAGGCCGGTTTTGTTCGCCAGCTCCTCAATTGCTCGAAACCTGTGTGAAGTATGATTAATTAAAAGATAATACGGGAATCCTTCAGGATTCAAATGGAGTGCGTACATTGAATTCCAATGGAGAATCCCACATCGACTTCAATGTACGAGCATGGCGTTTTAATATAGAGACCCAATATCCAATCCCGGAAGTAGGGACAAGTACGGTAATCCAATTGGATGTTTGCGACAATTTCTGCACGGATAGGGAGGATTTTGAGCTTTCGAAAGGTATCCACGATTTCGTACTTTTCTCATGTTTTTGGTGCGTCATTCCAGGCGTAGAACGACAATATTTTTAACGGGCTACATCTACCTATGTGGGTAAAAAAAATGCATTTCCCAAAAATATTTTTTTTAATAGTATCACCTCTTATCTATATTTCCTAAACATTTCATTAAATTGTTACTAAAATTGAATGAGCTACTGCTTTTAAAGGGCTACACCAGTGTGACACTCAAAAAAATCGATCTTTTTGCCTTTTTCGACAGTTTATACTTTAAAGAATATCATTATACTTTATATCATTTATACGAATATCATTTTATTTTGCAAAAATCGATAGTTAAATCTTTAAACGCGTTTTTCTCGAAATGAGTTTTTTTTAAATTGCCGACATTGTAACAAACACTGTTTTCAAAGTCGGTGGACATGATATTTCGAGAACCACTTGATGGATTGTTTCCAAATTTACACGAGTTACGATGAGAAATATTTAAAGGTCATTGACGATCTCACTTTTTAAAAATCGATCTTCATTTTTCAATACTTCCGTTAAAATAACGACATTTTCTATAGATTTTGTATGATCGAGTTTCGATTCATCGCCACGTTGTTAAAAAAAATCGATGATCGTCAACGACTCGTATTTATTATTAACCTAAATAACCCGTTTGGTTTTTAGATTTCGAACGGACCGTTCAATCTGTAGCATGTCCGCGGCCAAACATTGCGAAAAAAAATGCTTCATCTGTCGGCGTCCATGTTTTTGTTGTTGTTCTGTATCTTTGACGATTTTCTTAATAGACTCTCACTCTATATTTTCTTTTGTGTTAAAAAAAAATGCGTTTCATTTTCACCAACCGTTTCCCAGAAGAAAAAAATCGGAATTTGGCCATTTTCCGGGCATCTAGGTAGATGTAGCCATTGTAGCCCTTTAGAAGGGTTTTTAGAAAAAAAAAAGAATTATCGAGGATTTCACCATGGTATACGGAGAAGCGGTGGAAATCCACGACATACTTTTGCTAAGTGGAAAAAGAAATACGTATCTATATATAAATATATCCGAGATTTTCAACAAAGCTTTTCTCTATAGCCTCGCGTTCCAGCATTTCATCCCCTTCGGGAGTGCCATCTGGCCACGTCTTCTCGAGTTCTTGGGCTTCTTCCGTTACCGGGTGATTTATACGCGAACGAATTCTGTCGCTCTCCCCCGTGGACGAAACGAAAATAGGGAGCTAGGGGAAAAATTGGAAGAGAACTCAGGGGAATTGCAGGGGTTGGGGAGAGAGAGAGAGAGAGAGAGGGAGAGAGAGAGAGAGAGAGAGAGAGAGAGAGAGAGAGAGAGAGAGAGAGAGAGAGAGAGGGAGAGAGAGAGAGAGAGAGAGAGGAGTGACAGTCTTGTGGGATGAAAGATCGGGGTGCTTACCGGTCGGTGGAACGAATGCGAAGAGGACCTTCCAGAATATCGTGAGGCAGTGCATGAGATAGTCGGCCACCGAAGGGGACGATGATCTAGCCTCGCCGGGACCACCTGAACCGGAATCCTCATCTCCCTCGTCGCCGTCCCCACCACTGACCATCAGCGCCTCCGTAAATTGTTCCTTCCACGAACTCGTGCCTGAGAAACGAAGGCAACATCTGATTCACCATAACTTACTTATATATATATATATATTTATATATATGTACACACATAAATATTTGCGTTTGTGAGTCAGGACATGCAATATACGCGTGCCTTTCGAGTCCGGCGAGCTCCATGTCCCGTGATTCCCCCCATGAAAAAAGCTTCGATTTTTTTTCATTTTTTTTCATCTACAATCTTTCCATTTTTTCTCTTACTTTCAATTTGGCACGATAAAATGATATATGTCTTCGGACTCGTTCTCCATTACTGTTATTTTTTCGTATTACTGTGCTCTCGATACGATTAACTTCAAAATCATTTTTTCGATTTTTTTTTCTCGCAAAACATCGAATGTTTTAGACACTGCTGTACTTGGTCTGGATCATTAAAACAATACTTGCCGAAATTTCGATTTTTTGCACAACTGATATAATTATAATAATATTAAAATTTGTCATAACTAATATAATCAAATATAACAACGAGCGCCCAAAAATTACGTCAAGATTAACGACACCTTAAGGACAAAATTTGCAAGGCTGCGTACTCGATATACGGTAACTTTGTTTAGCCTTTCCGTGAATTGCAACGAATATTTTGCGTGTGTCGATAATTGAGAGCAATTTGATGAATGTATGGATGCTGGGGAATTTTTTTTAGCCATTTGGCGGGAAGCGTGTTTAGAAAATCTACGAGGTGTCGAGCTTCGGCTGTCATATCGAAGATAACCCGTATAACACACGTGCACACATATATGTGCGTGTGTGTGTGTGTTGTGTATATATATATATATATATATATATATATATGGGTTATTTCAGCTCAACTCAGACAACCATTCCCCTCACCATCGTTAATTAAACCTTTCCATGGTCGAAACACACAGCCTTGGTGTAAAAAAAATGTAATAAAAAAATTGCTTCACCCCTTGCTATACCGCGGCTAAAAAGTCCAAAGGTCCACTTAGGCCGTTTTTACAATTCTGAAAAAATCTTCATACGTTTCAAACAAGTTTTGTGCATTTTTCATCAAAGCTCAACTTGTGTTTTCGAAATTTGGTATTGTTGTGAATTTTCGATTTTGGCAATGATTATTCGATAGTTTGGAAGTCAGAAGAGTACTTTTCCGATGTTACAAGTTAATAAAAAATTTCAAACATATGGTTTCAGGTGAAATTTAATTCGGGTGGACTGTGTATGTATAGATCGAGAACGTACTCTACTGACTTCTAAACTGTCGAATAATCATCTCCAAAATCGAAATTTCACAGAAAAAAATCGTCAATATCGAAAGCACAAGTTGAGCTTTGATGAAAAATGAATAGAACAGGTATAAAAAGTGTCTACATTTTTCAGAATTTTAAAAACGACGCGAGTGAACTTTTCATTTTTTTTGCAGCCGCAGAAGGGCAAGGGGTGGGAGAAAATTTTTAAAAAAGTTCGGTTTTTTTTACACCAGGGGTGAGGTTTTCATCTATGGAAATCTATAGTCGAGGATGGCGAGGAAAATAGTTGGTAAGTTGAGCTAGAAAACCTCATGAATATATATATATATATATATATATATATATATATATATATATATATATATATATATATATATATATATATATATATATATATATATACATTTAAGGCAAAACTCATCAATATTCATAGCGTATATGAAGGTGTGTCGGTGACGTGTCAGTAACTATATTTCGAAGTATTTATTACATGTACATATATAGCGGTGCATGAGCAACGTTATAAAATACTTTCACCGCTATCCCCAATATTAACTAGTTTTGAAACAACCATAAACACAGAGTACGCTTTTAGCACACGAACTTTAGATCGTTTTGAGTAACGCGCGAGCAAGTGAGAATGTGAGGGCAAAGTATAAAGCGAATGGAGTGCCATCTGGTGGAGCATCATTTCAATTGTATCAACTTCCTCCATCAGGGCTTATAAATATTTTCTTCGTTTCAAGTTTCCCTGTCTCCCCAACGCATTCGTAATTCATCGTTGGAAATTCCTAATGGAAAACCATTTCGTGAATTGGCGATTAAAAGTTTCTGTATCTTTGGACAAACTGGTAATATAACATTTTTTTCACCGTCATGCCCCTGGGGCAAAAAACTTTCAATCGACTGTACAAAATGTTTATTTCTTGTTTATGCTCTCTTTGAGTCTTTTTAAAGTTGATTTTTGTTTGTGAATTGTGTTTGGATGTATGCTGATGTATACCCAAAAAATGTATAAACAAAAATGGAATCATAAACGCAAAGAAATTCATAAGTTGGTAGAAATTAATTGAATCCAAGAGTTTACAATTCAAACTTATCTCAACTATGTGTTTATATACCGGCGAAAAGTTGCCGGACAAAAATTTAAAAAAGTTGCGGATCGATTTTTTATGGCATTTCGCCGATAGTTGACACAAATGAATTTAATAAACGGCATTTTTGAGGGGAAGAATTTACCTTTATTACGTTTTTTTAAAATTTGTACTATTTTTTTACGACTAGTACCCTTTTTCGGAAACGACCATTTTTCGCCTTTTCTGGTGGACCTCGTTAACAGACAAATTTTTTTTAATGCATTTCTTTGACCGGGATCATAAAGGGGGAAGCTCAAGCGTCAATTTTATTTGTTTGTAAGATTCGTACGATTTTTCTGAAAAAAAAAAATATATTCGAGGAGAGAACAATTTGAAAAATAACATGTAACGCGAAAACGACAAGGATTCAAGGAAAACCTCAAGATAGTAAAAAGTTGATTCGGTGTTCGTTGAGTTCGCGAGCATTTTTTCAGATTTTTTTTTCGAGATGTTTTTTTTTTCATCTATTTTTGGTAAAAAATCAGATGATTTAATTACCCTAACTCGAGAAATAAGGGTTTTTTGGTGAAATTTTGAGAGAGGAACAAATTGTATTTTTTCTTTTTTCATTCGTTTCATTCGATTTTTTGTCCGGATAGAAAAATTACGGGGTGCTTTAACCCTTTGAAGCATACATTTTTCTTTACGTGCACGTTTTTTGTGCACTTTCGTTATTGATGACACCCGCTGCGTGAAAAATAAAAATGTAATAGGTATGTTTTAGTAGTCACTGAAGTCCTAGGAACCTTGAAACGCATTTACAAACGCCATATTTAGTTAAAAAACACTTTTGAATCGTCAAAATATAAATTGAATTAGGTGTAATACCAGTGTTACACTATGCCGCAAAGGGCTAAACTGTTGGCCAATGGTGTATATACAAGGTGTCCCTCTTATCTCTGCCACGCGAAATAACTTGGTAATTATCGACGTCACAAAAAAATGTTCCAGACAAAAGTTGTACGGTGTGAAGGGGTCCAAAGAATGCGACCATTTTTTTTTCATTTCAGTGCAGGCGCTGACGCACAGTGAAGGTCACCTTCACTTTTTATAATGGAATGGTACATTTTTTTCAACCATCTTGTGGAGCACCTCAAGCCGCATTAAAACATTAGGGGGTCAAAGTCGTTCAAGGTCATTCAAGGTCAGTACCGATGATACAAATCTAAATATCTAGAGATATTTAAATTTGTATTTCATTTTAATAGGTGACCTTGAATGACCTTGAACGACTTTAAGCCCCTATATTTTTTATGCGGCTTGAGGTGCTCCGCAAGATGGTTGAAAGAAAATGTTCCATTCCATTTAAAAAAGTGGAGGTGACCTTTACTGTGCGTCAGCCCCTCCACCGAAATAAAAAAAAATTAGTCACATTTGATGGCCCGCTTCACACCGTACAACTTTTGTCTGAAACATGTTTTTGTGACGTCGATAATTACGGAGTTATTTCGGGTGGCAGAGATAAGAGGGACACCCTGTATGTGAGGTATTCCACGTGATCCGGTAGACTTTTTCCCTGACCCCTGCCAATTCGATTTTTTTTAAATCTGATTCCATTCACTCTAAAAAATACCCTGAATTTTTTTTAAATTTTTCAAAACAACTCTTAGTAAAAAAAAAATTCTCCGAAAAATTTCCGAAATTTTCCGAAAATTCTCCGAAAAATTATTTTTTCCTATCTGTGTCCATTGAGTCTAAGGGACACCCTGATTTTTTTTTACATTTTTCGAAACAACCCTTAGTAAAAGAAAAAATTCTCCGAAAAAAACGCCCCGATTTGAAAATGTGAAAAAATTCCCAAATATGCGTGATTATATGTAAAAAATTTCAAGCTATCACCCGCAATGGAAGTATGATTTTTTCGGTGCTTTCTGAGCGAGTAACGGTAAAAAAATCAGAAAAATTCAAGAACCGCTTACTTCGGGCGGATACTTAAATATTTTGATACCCACAATGAATTTTTCTGACCATTTTTGAATAACCATCCGGTATTCAGAAATGGTCTAAAAATTCATGAATTTTTTGGTTTTTTTAAACGGTAATCGCTCAGAAAGCACAGAAAAAATCATTCTTCCACTGCGGGTGATTGCTTGAAAAATTTCACATATAATCACGCATTTTTCAGGGTGTCTTTTAGACTCAATGGAAACAGATAGGAAAAAATAAATCGAATTGGTGGGGGTCAGGGAAAAAGTCCACCGGAATCACGTGGAATACCTCATATATATAAATATATACACATCAAATAAATAAATCAATCAATTAAATATTTCAGCAAGTGTCGTGGTGCTGATTTGCATTTGTGTACCCTGAGTATCTATACTCCACTACTGTATCACGAACATGCTATGCCCCCAATATGTTGGCATAGAGAAAGGTAATTGTTGAGATACCCGAGAAGGGCTCATCAATAGCACAGAGCTGTGAATTTCTTTCAGGCAAAATGACAAGAAAAAACCTATCTCCGTAGGTTCCGTACACAGGAAAAACGGTTAGTATCGATGCTACTGGAAAAAAAAATCTGTGAGGGCGATTTTCATTTATCGTCGCGCGAAAGTCGACGACAATAAACACTGCGTGACATAAATTCATGAAAAGAAGCGACTGACGGAAAAAGTTCCAGTGCAATATTCGTGTTTACGTGGTGATATATTTCCTTTTTTTTTTTATAGTCACGATAAAATGATTTCGTTGCAACATTTTCCGCGAGAATCGCGCATAAAAGAGTACTATTGATTAATGAGACATAATGGAGAAGGGACGACGGTAAACTGGTATATACTGCTGTGTTTGAAACCGGCCGAGGTTATTGCTGTGATATCGCACGCGCGAGGTCTTTTGCCTCCGGATGGTTTTTGTGGTCATAGCATCGCGCAAGCGGCAATTGTTTAACAATGTACATTTTTACGATGATGCTACAGGCGCCGTTGTCACGGGTGTGTGTGCATGTTTTTTTTGTTTTTTTTTTTTTAATGTGTCAACAAAAATATTTGCACTTTGAAGTACATCCAAATTAGTGTCGTTGAAGATTAAGCGTTACTACTTTTTTTTCGCTTTGGGTTTGACGATGTGACGAAGTTTTAGCAACCCCGACTAAACGTCGTTTGTCTGGCTCGACGTGGGGTATTTTATTTCGGAATTAAATGGCAACGTTCCAATCGTACCGAGAGAAATGACTCGTTTGAATCGACTGAGCACAATTTGGTGTCTTTTTGTTCGAAGCGACTGCACTTTTATTCGATCGTAGCGAAATATTTATTAGAATCAGAGGAGTAGTTTTACTTGAAGCGCCCCGGTGTTGGTCAATTAATTTTTCATCGATGGCGAACGTAGAGGCAATCATTTGCTCGAGTCGAGTAAATCTTTAGGTGGAATTTTTAATCTCTTACCAGGGGATTTGTTAGATGCGAATAACTGTTTCGGGGCAAAAAAAACTTTCTGATCGAAAACATCGTGTGGTGATCGTATTGTGATGAGTCTCGAAAAATGAGCGTGGTAATTTTTTGAAAAAAAAAATTAGTTAATAATGTGAATTTTCAGTCACTATTTTCGGTCCGTCATCGTAGGGTGAAAAGGTCCGAGTGTGTGCAAACACCGAAAGCAGAGAATATTTCGTGATGAAGTAAATAAGGTTGTTGGAATCGAATGAAATACCAGTATAATCAAAGATACATTTTTTTACGAAATAAAATATTTTTTATGTTAAATATATAATTTCAGAGCAGTCAATAAAAAAAATTATGTTCGAGATCTGCATAAGCCGAGAAATTAAAAATACGATATTTTTTATTGCATAGTTTTAAGCCTCGGCCTTGACTTTAATTTGCAACAAAATTATTGTAAAAATTATGAAAATTCACCGAGTTAGGGGAATTTTAATGGTAGGCCAGGTCACCCATTATGCTGTGGCGAAACGCCCCCCCCCCCCCCTTTTTGATTTGCGTTTTCCCGAAACTCTGTTTTATGAAACGATGTAAGTCGTATCGCAAAATCTATGAGTCCGATTCACTTCCAATTCGTACAGGACATAACTTATAACATTCTCTATCGCATGACTGAATGAATTTTTTATATGTTTCTCCATTTGTTAATAACGAATTATTGAAGTTATTTATTTTCGGCGAAACGCGACCTTTTTTTATAGCTTGCCATTTTCTTAATTTTTAACATTCCGAAAAAGTATCCACAGTACAGTCGTGCTGTATATTGGAATCGGAAAAAATAAGAAGATGGCCAGGTTTTTGACAGGTGATTTTGTAGGTGCCGCGGGTGCTAAATCCATGTTTGCCTAAAAATCGGGGTGTAGAGTTTTTTTGAGGGGATGGGGTGGCTTAATGCCAAACTACAACCCCCACGTGGTCAGCGCCGGGAGACAAAATGTTCAGAAAAATGCGCCGAAGTCGTGGAAGTCATTTTGGGGGTGAAAAAGTGGGGTGAAATTTAAAAAAATCCGTTTTAGTTCGATAACTCTTTGGGAAAGATTCATACAATTTTTGTTCAAATGGGAACATTGTTCTTTTTAGTTAGGCCTATGTTAGGCAAACTTGTGTAGCCTTTGAAAAGACGCGTCGAGTTTTGATCATTCCTTTCCAATGATATCTTCACCCCCAAACAAATTGTTGAAGTATGAAAAAATTGTTTATTAAATACCTCAAAAACAACCGATTTTCGGAGATGGTTCAAATGTACGAAATATAGAGAATAATTTTCTCTATATTTTCGTTTCTGAGGATCACCCTTGAATTTTGCTTTTTCCAACCCCTTTCGAAGGTTGAAAATTCAGAACAAGATTCTGGGAGAATTATTGACCGAAAATAAAGAGACACAAGTTTGACGCTGTGGACAAAAATGTAGCTGAGGGTTCAAGCTACAAATTTTTTCACGGCGGCGAACTCGTGCGGTCAATAGTTTTTCCAGAATTTTATTTTGAATTTTCAATCCCTGAGCGGGGTTGGAAAATCAAAATTCAAAGATGGTCCATAGAAACGAAAATATAGAGAAAATTATTCTCTACATTTCGTACATTTAAACCATACCCGAAGAATCGATTGTTTTTGAGTTATTCAATAAGCAATTTTTTTTTTTTTGGTATTTCAACCATTTTTTGAGAGTGGAGATATTATCGGAGAGTGATAATAAAATACTCGATCGACGCGTCTTTTCAAGGGCTCCAACGTTCCCATTTGAACAAAACGTGTACAAATTTTTCCTAAAGAGTTATTGAATTAAATCTGATTTTTTAAAATTACACCCCAAAATGAACTTCCACGACTTCGGCGCCGTGGACAAAACCAAAGGCCGTATTTTTCTGAACATTTTGTCTCACGGCGCCAACCTCGTAGGGGTTGTAGTATGACATCAATCCACCCCGATACCCCTTCATCCCCTAAAAAATTCTGCACCCTGATTTTTAGGCAAACTTGGATTTAGCACCCGTGTCACCTACAGAATTACCTGTCAAAAAACTGACCCTCTAATTTTTTCGATCACGGGGTTTTTCAGCGACAGCACGACTGTACTTCCAGTGATAGGAAAGTTTTATTATTACACTAAAACTAATTTTTAAAATGTTTGTATCACATAACCCTAGTTGTCAGAACCACCTGAGGCGATTGGCCATGCAGCAGCAGTGACACTTTATTTAAATAATAAAAACTTCATCCTTTACCATTTTTTTTCAATAAAGAAAATATGCGAACTTGGCAAAATTACGTATTATTTGTATGTAAATTCCCGAGCTCATCATCCCGCTACCCCCATCAGAAAAAAATATTCACAATCGACCTGTTTTTTCAGTCCCAAACTTATGCAGACCCGTTGATTTGAATAATACTTACAGTCGAATATGCGCTTCTTCTCAGCGTCAGTTGTAATCGATTGACAAATTTAGTTGCATAAATATATAATTCCATTAAATCTGTAAAAAAAAGCCGCGTAGTCCAAGACTCTAACACAATTTTATTTCATTCAAACGAACCCTTTCTTTCGGTACAATTTGAATCTGACGTCGATGAACGCCCAACAACAACTACGTGTAACCTATTACAGTGCGCATTGGCGAATGTTGAATCCTATATGAGAACAGCACAGTGCGTGTACACGAGACTCCATTTTTGTTCGTTTTGCAACAACAACGATAAAAATATACATATATATTTTTGAATACTCCTACGGTGCTTTCGTAACTGGCTGCGCAATTGCGACAACAGAATAAAAACAACCTTTCTTTTGGTTTAACGCGGTCCATTCGTTTTGATGAGAACTTCTGCTCTGGCTAGATCCTAAAACGTCAATTCAAACGTAAACGGCATTAGACTCGTATTGTGTTTCGCACGTTTCGCGAGCACATTTAAGCGCGCGATGTTTTTTTTTCTCTCGCCCTATATTCACTTTTAGTACTTTAATCCGGATCCGGAAAAGTTAAATTCCCCTTTTCCGATAAACCGTGTACCTTTATCACCATTTTATTCAACGGACCTGAGAATGTCTCCGAAACTGAAATTTTCGTAATTCAAAAAGCTCGCAGAATTTGGCAGCTTCGCCAAATCCTCGAAACTTTGCAACTTTTTTCAGAGACGTTTTTGTTTTCACAGCCTTAAGACGAAAGACACACTTGACGTACCGAGCAGTATGGAGGCGTTGGCCCGTTGAACAAGTTTGTCCACGGTATTCTTGAACTCTTTGGACTCCTTGATACGTATTTGTGCAGTCGAAACTTCGCCAAGCCTCGGCCTCCCAAGAAGAGCCATTTTTTCCTCTTCCGTACGGTCGTCAGGCTGCTTCAATTCCGCCGCAGCTGCTAATCCTGCATCAGCTGGGAAAACACAAAGGGACCGAACAATCGGCCAGTTTTATATTCGTATTACGCAAGCTCCATAATTGCCTGGGAAAATAATAATATCTTCTACACGGCATATTGTTTGAGATTGCGGCGCAGTGTATATGCGGAAAGAAGTGTGTTTTTGCAGTATTTCTAGTTTTTGCAAGATGCCGTGAAATTAGCAATATATATACAGGGTGTCCCAAAATTCACGCATGACGTAATTTTGATGGAAAACAGGTTTTTAATTGAAAATTTTAATTTTTTTATTGATTCATAAAGTATACAGTATGGGGTTATGTGTGGAATAGCGTATCGGGTGAATGGACTCCACGGTCATGATGTGCATGAAGATGCAAATCTTTCGTGAGAGCACGCTGTAAAGAGCTTCTCGAAATGTCCAATTCTTGACCACGGTGTCAAATTGATGTTCCTGAACTCTCAGCAACGCTCTCACGAACTGCTTCGATGTTTTGTGTTGAACGACTTGTTGAAGGACAGCCAGAGTGCACAAGATCACTAATTGATCCAGTCACCCTGAATTTTCAAATTAATCTCTTCACAGTTGATGAAGTTAAATCACTGACCATATTTTGTACGAAAATTTCGAACTGTAGCTGCCAAACCTTCATTATTTTTAAAATATTGCTCAACAATGAAAACGCGTTGTTCTTTCGTGTAGCGCTCCATTTTTCTACATATTTCGGAAGTATGATACCCAAAGAATATGCTGAGCACAGGAAAACTCGAAATATTGAATATTTGCGGAGTTATCGCATAAAGTCTACAGCGTGGGGACAGCATAGGTCAGGTAGCGAGTAAACTTTAAACGCGATTATCTCGAAACTACTTTTTCAGAAACTGCTCGTGTTGTAGCTCAAAAAGTTATCGACCAATTTGAATGAAATTTTGGGAGGTTACTCTCAGTAATATTATCGGAAGGATATACCTAGAGATTGCAAGGTAGCGTGAAAATAAATATTTTTTTTGGGGTCAAACGTGTCAAAAAAATGGTCGAAAATTCAAACTTTGGAGTAAAGAGACTCCCAAATTTTCAATTTTGCACTTTTTCATCATTTTTTAGGTATATCCTTCCCCTTAATATGTCAGTGAACGAATGACACTTATTAAATCTTTTTCAGATCATCCGAAAACGAGTGACAACTGCGGTACTTTTTGATGTCGCGGAAAACAGGCGTCCGAAGACCCTTAATAACGCCGCCATTTGGTTGGTCGTCTAAAAAAAAATTGATTTTGACAGTTACAATAAACTCATGTCGAAATTTGAAAATGATCAGATTATTTTATCCCCTCTAAAAAAAATCCCGAAAAATACCTATTTTTCACGCTCCTAAAGGGATTTCTCGCCTTAATAACCCTGAACTGTCAGCTGTCACGCTGTCTTTTTTTTCGTTGGCAATACTTTACCGCACAAATGGCGCAAAATTCAAACCTTGCGTGAATTTTTGGGCACCCTTATATATATATATATATATATATATATATATATATATAGAGAGAGAGAGAGAGGAAGGTTGATTTTGAAGTGATTGAATTTCAGGGTCCGTCCCCAAAACCGACAGATCTGCGGATGGCCAACATTATGTAAATATAACAAGTTTGGAATATTGGTTCCCTCTGTATATGGGGCATTCCACGCCAAGTCAACTACTTTTAAACTCGACCCCTTTTGATTTGGCTTAAATTTGAATATATCCTATTGTTTCTTTCTAAAAACGCTTTTGTGATTTTTTTTCAATTTTTTTACATAATCGAAAAAACGTTGCGAATTTTCGAAAAGTTCAACATATCTTTCTGAAAAATAGACCAAATAAGATCTGGAGAAAAAAATATTCAGTCATCCTCGATATAATTTTTTAACTACAATTTAATGTACGGAATTTTACATGATATTTGATGTTGCCCGTTAAAAAAAAATTCTATTCTTTACGAATGTGGTTATCGTTTGGCCCTTCATCTCTTTGATTGCTTTATTATTACTATTTTTCCGGGCCGAGAGAAGTGAACATTTGATTGTAAAAATCACAGTACTCTTTTTTAAACGTCGCCATTTCGTAGATTCTTCCTAATTTTTTTTTATTAGAGGGCCGAACAATTTCCACATTAGTAAAGAATAGAATTTTAACAAATCGTTTGTTTCAGATGACAAAAGGGCGGCTGCAATCACGACGCCTGACGATAGAAAAGTTTCGCGACATGACCTGCGCAACGTCAAAAATCATGTACAATTTCGAATAGAAGGCTTTGAAAAAATTAAAGATGTTACTTCAAACATGCATGAATATAACTGTGAAATACTAACAGTGTAGATTCAACCGTTTCTCTAAATTTAATTCCCACAAAATCACTTTAAAAATGGGTGTTTACACTAGAATACAGCTTTAAAGTCTAAAATTAGGATTCCTTAATTCTAACGTCCATTAAGCAGACCATCAAACGATCGGCAATGTTTCCACACCCACCAAAATTTCGCCTCGTCGTTTGTCACTCTCAATGCAAGACAATCCTTCCCTCGCAAAACAATGCCATTAATAGTGTCCTAATTACCGATGGGTTACATTACCGCATTACCCCAATAACATTTACATTGTCCCATTGTGTCGCAATCGCGGATATCGCAAAGTGCCTTCGATGCGGATACCAATTTGGATATGTTCGTTATCCCGTTTTTTTCGGCCTTCGCTTATTAATTGGAAATCAATCAATTACTTCGACACATTGTCGATACTCTAGTTCCCTTATTCGAGAATTCCGCTTGTTTATGGGAAAATATACCGGGGTCTAGACCTCGCCCAACATCAATGCTATTGATTTTCTAATAAATTAAATCCTGGCGTTAAAGCGTCGTATATCCGCCTATATATATATGTATGTGCGTATGTGTATACGTGTGTATACGTGACCACGATTCAGGATATCCGACCGTGTACCTGCGGTTTTATCGCTTGCACCGAGAGCGCTTCCGTCGCACCATTTGGCCAGCGATTCTTTATGCGTGTACAGATGCACAGGTCATTTTACTAATTCCGATCTAGTCATGTGGTACTAAATTTCCGTATAATCCACTATTTTGTAATATATATATATATATATATATATATATATATATATATATATATATATATATATATATATATATATATATATATATATATATATATATATATATATATATATATATATATATATATATATATATATATATATATATATACACACACACACATACAGGGTGAGGCACATAAAATGTTACAGAGCAATAGCACTCGAACTATTGATCATATCCAAAAATGTTTCAAACAAAAGTTTCAGTGTCGAAAAGGCCGCCATACTGGACCATCCGATTTTTTATCGGTGGAGGCGCTGAAGCTACGTCAAGGTCTACTCCACTTTTTTAAACGGAATGGTACATTTTTTCTTCAATCATCTTGTGGAGCACCTGAAGCCGCATAAAAAACATTAGGTGGTCAAAGTCGTTCAAGGTCATTCAAGGTCACCTATTAAAATGAAAGACAAAACTAAATATCTCGGATCACTACCAAGTATTTAGTAGTGATCCGAAATATTTAGATTTGTATAATCGATACTGACCTTGAATGACCTTGAACGAATTTGACCCCCTAATGTTTCTATGCGGCTTGAGGTGTTCCACAAGATGGTTGAAAAAAATGTACCATTCCATTTGAAAAAGTGGAGATGAGCTTCACTGTGCGTCAGCGCGTCCAGCGAAATAAAAAAAAATTGGTCGCATTCGATGGCCCCCTTCAGACCGTACAACTTTTGCGTGGAACATTTTTTTGTGACGTCGATAATTACCGAGTTATTTCGGGTGGCAGAGATAAGAGGGACACCCTGTATATAGGGTGTCCTGTTATGAATGGATAATCCTGCAGTTGTCGATAGGTCAGATCATGTCCTATGATGGAATTTCAGTTTAGTAGAAGTCTCAAGATTTTCGGTATAAAAATGATCTGCTTTTGGTTTTTCGCATGCCACTTCTACAAATGATAGATTTTTTCCGCTCGGCTTTTCAAAAAATACTCGTGGTTATTTGGTTTATCTAGGAAAGTCTTGTTTTTAACCTTAAATGTTAAGGAAACATGATGAAAAAAGATCTTATGCAGAATTTTCATACAAACCAATTCGAACATCTGACTTTGATAGCCTGCGGTGTAAAAAAATGTACTACACATATCGTGCCGGTTACTTTAAAAAGTTGCCTAGTCATTGTCGATTCATATCAATTGTAGAAATGGCATGCGAAAAACCAAAAGTAGATGATTTTTTTTTTCAAAAAACAACATACAGCCCAAAATCTCGAATACGGTGGGACTTTTACTAAACTGAAACTCCAGCATATAGTAGGACATGATCTGATCTATCGACAGTTGCAGGAGTATCCATTCATAACCGGACACCCTGTATATGTGGCGGGTGCGGAAGCAATTATTAGCAGCAGAAAAATGTTCCAACCTATCGGACTTAGGAGAACACTTTTCCTACAAAAGTCGCATAGTTCGAAGGGGGTTATGGAGTGGAGGCTGCAAGTTTCATCCAAGTAGAGACGCTTCGGAGATTTCAAGGTCACCTGCATATTTATTTTATTTCGCCACAATTTTTTTCAGCATTTTATCAAGGTACGAAAAATAAGTTGACACATCAATATCAGGATGAGCGATCAAGATTCAATATGAAAAATGGGTCAAAAAAGAAATTTCAATGTTTTTAGCCTAGAATCGATTAAAACAACGGTGCAAACACTTACTCCTATAAAGGTGCTCAGTGATGGCCACCACTTTCAATGCCAGTGTGGCATTAACCAACAGGCTCTACTTATTCTTTTTTGCATATCCTTCGTAGTTGGCGCTTCTTTTAAAGTCATTGTCTTTTAAAGTTCCCCGTGAATAAAAAGCCCATTGGTGTTGTGTCAAGTGAAGGGGTGGACATCACTTCGAGCACCTTTTATAGGAATACGAGTTTGCACGGTTTTTCTAATCGCATCTAGGCTAAAAACGTTTAAACATATTTTTTATCTTTTGTCAACATACATGGGAAAAGTGATTTCGATGACATGCGAATTTCAGCATTACCCTCATACTGGCCTAATACTCAAAATGGTATGAGCCTCAATTACTCCAAAATCACCTTTAGATAAATGTTAGGATATACGTAAAGGTCACGTCACGGATCGTATTTGTTCCAAATCCAAAGAATCGCTAAAAATAAGGTAATTATGCAGTATGAGGACTTTTCCGAAAAACGAGGGGAATTTTTTTTTTTCACCGTCAACTTGTTTATTACATTATATTGAGTGAATTCCGTCGAGGGGGGCTGACATTTTCCATTAACTCCATGAGTTATGGAGTTTTAAAGTTCGCGGAAACACGTGATAAAATCGGGCATTTTGAAATATTTCGACGCCTATATTGGGGAGTTTGGGTTTGTTTGTTTGGGTTGGCCCTTAGGAAACACGTAGCTGCTTAGCGACAACAAACAAGAGGCGTCGAAATATTACCTGTTTCCGAAAACAGGACAGCTGTGGTCACGAAATCAAAACATATACATCGTTATCTTCATAATACACTATCTACAGGGTGTCCCAGAAGTAAAGTACGCCCTTCTAACATCGGGTAGGAAAAAAAATTCTGAGACGAAAAGTCCTCAGTCATTTTTTGTTCAGACGCATAGATAATTAATTATGAACTAAAATTAATAGCCAATGAGGTCCGCGCTACAGCGGGAAGGCAGCGTAGAGGGGAGGGATAGGGGAATGCGTTGTAATTGCGTGCGCCTGAAAATGTGTGCGGAGGGAAAATTCGGCGTGGATGCAAGTGTGTGTGTGTGTGTGTGTGTGTGTGTGTGTGTGTGTGTGTGTGTGTGTGTGTGTGCGTGCGTGCGTGCGTGCGTGCGTGTGTGTGTGTGTGTGTGTGTGTGTGTGTGTGTGTGTGTGTTCAAGTGTGTGCAAGTGTGTGCAAGTGTGTGTGTCCTAGTGTGAGTGTACGTGCGCACACGCGGGTGTGTGTATGTGCACTTGCACACATGCTTTCGGAATTTTCCCTCCGCACACATTTTCAGGCGCACGCAATTACAACGCATTCCCCTATCTCTCCACGCACCTGATTGGCTATTTATTTTAATTCATAGTTAATTAACTATGCGTCTGATAAAAAAATGACTGAAGACTTTTCGTCTAAGAATTTTTTTCCTACCGGATGCTAGAAGGGCGTACGTTACTTCTGGGACACCCTGTATAAGGAAACACGTAGCTGTTTAGCGAGGCGTCGAAATATTACATGTTTCTGGAAACTTCAAAACCCCATAACGTGTAGAATTAATGGGAAATGTCAGCCTCCCCCGACGGAATATCACTTACTATAATGGAACAAACAACATCATGGCGAAAAACAAAAATTTCCCGTCGTTTTTCGGAAAAATCCTCATACTGCATAATTACCAAAAATAATGTCAAAGACCGTCCTCGAAATAGCCACAAGTTCACTGAACGAGTAAAAAAGGTGTGTGGTTTCAACGTACGGTTGCGAATCTGCAACGAAACATTTCCGCAAGATGACAAACTGTTTCGTTGATCCCAACGTTTTTTGCTTCAAAAACTTTTTCTTTCCTATTTTTTTCAAAAACGTTCATTTTTTCGCGCGAGGAACTGGTGGAAGAAATTACTTTTGGCACGAACCAAAAATCGGGTTCGCGACCGTGAATTTAGATCGTAGAACTATTTAGGGGAACTCTAGGGGAGATAATTGCGTTTGAAGCGCACCCAGTCAACGAATTTAATTTAAAAAATTCCTAAACATACCTCAATGAACATATTTTCCAATAAAAAAAACCCGGAGCCGTTTACTCAGGTACCTCCCCTTAATAAAATAAGAACGGTTAGTCAGAAATTTTCAAGATGATTGCGTGATTTTTTGTTAATTCGTTAACCGTCTAATGGGGCAAGATGAATACAAGCTATCGCAAAGCCGCAATATTTTACAACGCACCACTATTTACGTTAGAAAGGGTGAAACGAAACTAGTAAAGCCTTTGGTTCCTCTTTAACCGGTGTATCTCTGGTTCCTCTTCAACCAGAGGAAGAAAAATAACTTACAAATTATTAAAATGATATGGAAGCAACATTATTCGGACTACATAATACAGAACTTACAAGGAACATCCCTCAAGTGACACCCTTCGATTTTGTTGAAATTTGGATGTGTCATAAAGCACCGAAAAGTAAGCGATACGTATTTTTTTCATTGGCGGAAAAATGGTTTTAAGGGGTGAAACCACCCCTGGAAAAAAGGCATCTCTAGGGGTAATATAGCAGTTTCGAACACAAAAAGTCCACAGATTTTTATCAAACAAAAACGAAAATTTATCTAATCCGAAGCAATGAAAAATCCACTATAATGAAATTGCCAAAAAAAAAATTAAGGGTTGAACCACCCCTATATTAAGGGGTGATTTAACTCCTTAAACCCGTTTTTCCGCCAATAAAAAAAATACGTATCGCTTACTTTTCGGTGCTTTATAACATATCCAAATTTCAACAAAATCGAAGGGTGTCACCTGAGGGATGTTCCTTGTTAGACGATTGGCCTATCAAATTGCTGGTAATGAGAATGAAACCACTTCTACATGCAAAAGATGCCAATAATTCGTGTTTCATCATTCTCCCAGCGCTGTCTCATCTTGCCCCGCATACGAGGTAAGATGGAAAAAATATAAGTTTAATTAAAAATATATGTTGTATGGTAACAATCGGAAAGACTGATTTTTTAGCATCCAAAATAAAAAGATTAATAAATGTTGATTTTATTTTAAAAGAATAATTAAAGTCGACTGACTCCTATATGTATTATTATATTCGAACATGACCTTAGCGTTATCATCTTGCCCCTACTTCCCCTTATTCATTTTCCCAGCACGCTGATGGTCGACATCATTGCGTCTAGCCAACATCAACGGGTTCGGAATACAAAATCATTTCCCTATATATCAATATACGATGAGAGGAGCATCCACGGTATTTACAACAATGTTCATGTGGTAAAAGATAATACTGTAGAGCTGATTGCAGTTTATTTGCGGGGCAATCGTAATATACAATTGTATCAGTTGTATTATGATTGCTCTGTCAATAAACTCGTTACATTTGCTGTACTACCGTAAGCCGTGCGGAGCGTTTGTTATAAATATAACGGACGTGTCCCTCGGTGTGTGGGAAAGCAGCTTATGGCATTGCAACGGAGATTTCGGCAAGCTCCGAGCTTGGTAAAAGTTGCGTTTGACATTTGCCGAGTACAGGGACGAGTAACTCCCACGTGAACGACGCTCGGAATATACGTCACGTTCTCGTCATTTCTTTCGGCTCTGTTGGCATTTCGCTAACGATTCGTCGGGATTTTCGTTTTGAAATAGTCAGTTGTTAGGCCGGGAATAAAAAAGAAAAATATGGAGAACAATGTCATGTTTTTTTCGCTCTCCATTTTCGACCACTGTTTTTCTGCTCGAATATTACCGAAGTTACAAACGTTTATTGGCCACAACGACATTCGTCAATGAAACGTTTTATGGCACACCACTCGACGGTTTAAAACATTGATTTTTTTGCATTTTCTTAAAGTATACGAGAGTGTGGTAAAAAATGTTCAAGCTGAAATATTGATAATTTACCAAGTTGCAGAGGATTTAGTGAGAGCAGGTGGCGCAACGATTTACATATACTGAAACTTTCAATCGCGTTTTTCTCGAGACGACTTTTTTCGACCTAGTCATAACTCTAGCTATAATTATCCGATCTTTAATTTAAAAGAAAATTCAAATTTCCGTCCTTTTGTAGCTATTGTTGTACGTAGCCGTTTTTCATAAGTATTTTTAAGGGGCCTTCTCACTCTAGACGCTAAAAAAGGCTATCTGCATGAATTCTTTTGATAGGTTTATATTATAGATATTGATTTAAAAGTTGTTACACTTAATAAATACACTTTCGAAATACATTTGACATTTTTATTTATTTATTTAAGTCACTATTTATAGGCGAAAATGATAGTTAGAAAAACGATGAAATCTCGGAGATGGATAATCCGAAACAAAAAAATCCAACGGTTTTAGATTTAGTATGTTAATGGCTATAGCGCGTATTCTACGATTTATGATATATGCAAAAGAAACAATATGACGGACATTTTTCGAAAAAACAAAAATACATGTTTCTTTACCGTTTTTGGCAAAAAAAATAGTAAATATCAACATTTGAAAAAATCCTTGTTGTGCGCTATAGCTATAGTTGTAAAGAATATGTGGTTGAAATTTCATAAGGATCGGTTCAGTAGTTTCGAAGATATTATCAACAAGTCATCGAGAAACGTTGTTTCGAGAAAAACGCGTTTAAAGTTTGGGTTACATAAATAGATAAAAACTTTTTTTTTATGTATTTCAAAAGTGTGCTTATTAAGTGTAACAACTTTTATACCAATATCTATATCAACCTATCATAAAAATTCATGAAAATAGCCTTTTTTAGCGTCTAAAGAAAGAAGACCCCTTCAGCCCCCAACATAAGTAAAAATTTCGCCCAAATTGAACTTTATTTTTAAACGCGCGACATTCGCTGTTTTCTGTTTTCGAAAAACGGCTACATACAACGAGAACTACATTCATACAGCTTATGAAACTTTGTTGTTTTTATAATTTGTTCAGATCGATGGCCATTGTCAAGTTATCCGATCCTGCCGCTGGACCACATATTACAGAGGACCACTTATACAGAGGCTCTATTACACCTCAATAACGTGGTAAATTTTTATTTTTTTTAAATAAAAATTTACACGAAATAAGTTCAATGAATGCTTAATAACATACCTTTTTCCAAATCGCAAATAAATAATCTAGTATATTTTTAAGAATAAAAAAAAATACTTTTTTCTTAAGGCGTTATCCCCACTTGTAGCGCAAAAAAGGCCTTTTTCATGAATTTTTTTAAAGAAAACTACAAAACTTTTTTAATCGATCAATATACCATCTTAAAGAACACATCTTGAAGAACTTTCAGTAATCTTTTTATTGAAAAATATTACATTGTTTAGTGGCAAATGGCCGTCAATGAAATAATGTTTTTATATACACGGTTTGCGGTGACCAACATTGCGGCGAAGTGGATCATCTGAAAAAAAATGCGGATGGATTTAGTCAAATATAAGTATAAACTAGTCTTTGATCGAAGGATTTTAAAAAATATTCATTTTTCACAAAATGGCGGACAGTCAAAGTTAATGGTTCGATTTTAATGAAAAAAAAACGGCCGTTTTTTGGCTATAAAACGGCCATTTTTTTTTTTCGAAAAAAAAATCAAACGATTAAAGACTACATTTTTATGTATTAAATAAGCCTGCAAAATTTCAAGAAGATCGGTTCATTAGTGTTCGAGTAATCTTGGTCACCGACTTCAGAAATGCCATTTTGAGAAAAACGCGTTTAAAGTTTCTCTTTCAACGCTCTTTCAACGTGGATTCTTCTCTTTCAACGCTCATATCTCAGTCAATTTTGTTCGGATCGAATTGAAATTTTCAGGACATATTCTCAGATACTTATACTTCAAAAAAATGCAATAAAAAAATCGATTTTTTTCAAAATCGCAAGTGGGGATAACCCCTTAATTCAACCACATTTTTCGATTTATTTCTTTAATTCCAACTGTGCAGCCTTGAATATTATCTGGCAAGAAATGTCTTCGTTGATGTATTTTTTCCAAGTGCCCATTCTTCATATTCACTGGGGCAGAGCTAAGGGTCAATTTCACCCCATGTGCACTTTACAATTCGCCACAAGGGATTAATTACCGCGCCATTCGTGGGGGGTTACATTTTTCCGATCTCCGAATCAATCGCTACTACTGAACGATGTACTTATTACAAAAATCCTCTTGTGCTACGTGAATCGTAGTATTTACTTTCGCCTCGAATACGGGTTGCTCTCGAAGTTTTTTTTTTGTGTTTTCGCGTTGCGGATCAAGGTTTATTCGATCACGGATAAACTCTGGGCGAAAACTTCGTTCATTCTCACGGATGCATCAGTGTGGTCGTTTCGCCACGTTCCGTCATATTTTTTGCTTTACCTTCTTCTGTCTTTTCGTACCTACAGTGTGGAAGCAAGAGCTGAAGAGATAGAGAGACAGAGAGACATAGAGAGAGAGAGAGAGAGAGAGAGAGAGAGAGAGAGAGAGAGAGAAAGAGAGAAGTTTCGATGTGGTGTACTGTCGAAGTTCCTGATGGAATCGATACGTGACATTTAAAACCGCCCATTATGGGTGGCGATACGATCGACGATGCACGCGCACATATACGGGGTGTTCTATCATGAATGGATGATCCTGCAACTGTCCTGAGGTCAGATCATGTCCTATACGCTGAACTTTCAGTTTAGTAAAAGGCCCACTGTTTTCGAGATAAAAAATCATCTGCTTTGGGTTTTTCGCGTGCCATTTCTACAAATGATAACTTTCTTGACCCGGTTTAAAAAAAAATACACTTGGTTATTCGCTTTATCTAGAAAAGTCTTCGATTTAACCTTAAATGTTAAGGAAACTTCATGAAAAACGATCTTATGCACAATTTCCATACAAACCAATTCGAATATCTGACTTTGATAGTCTGCGGTGTAAAAAAAATGCTCTACGCATATCGTGCCAATTACTTAAAAAAGTTCTTTATTTATTGTCGATTTGTATCATTTGTAGAAATGGCATGCGAAAAACCCACAGCAGATGATTTTTTTAAAATAACACAAAGCCCAAAATCTCGAAAACCGTGAGACTTCTACTAAGCTGAAATTCCAGTATATACAGGCGAACCTCGATATAACGAATCTCTAGGGTCGTTATATCGAGTTTTCTTTATATCGAAGTCATGTTCCTTAAAATGTTCTTTAAAAAAAATGCATTAGTAGTATAAACGTAGGGATATTTTTTCAAAGAAAGAAAGGTTTAAGCTAGAGCTATTGTTTCAAGCAATTGACAATTAGAGCATAATGTATATCATTATGTCGTTGTATCGCGGTTGTGGGTGTCTAACGGAAGGGAATGGACAAATCTTCGTTATATCGAGGTTCGACCGTAGGAGGAAATGATCTGACCTATCGACACTTGCAGGATTACCTATTCGTAACAGGACGCCCTGTATATATATATATATATATATGTCTTGAAAATCACCTTTCTGATATATATATATATATATATATATATATATATATATCAGAAAGGTGATTTTCAAGACATTTGACTTTGAGGACTGTCCTCATAGTGCCCTACAGTTTGAAAACTCAACATTGGGTAATCCCTATTAGATAGGTTGTACAAGTTCTTCAAGTACTGTCCTCTAAGCAGCCAGATGGGCTGGAAACATACATTGGATTGATTGAACGCGTTCAAAATGTACTTTCCCCGCATATAGCACGTTTTTACGTGGATGGAGCGATGGGTGTACTTTCACGTGCACGAGCGGTAGCAATACGAGAGGCGAGCTTGCAGAATTTTTCGTTCACGTTGCAGTTTATTCTAGGAAAAGAAGCGGGTAGTATACTACTTTCGAGAAGCTGAGCGATATCGCCGAAAGAGCGAACGAGAGAGAGAGAGAGAGAGAGAGAGAGAGAGAGAGAGAGAGAGAGAGAGAGAGAAGAAAGAGAGAGAGAGAGAGAGAGAGAGAGAGAGAGAGAGAGAGAGAGAGAGAGAGAGATGGTAAAGTGGTTAGGTAACGACTACAATTTGTTCCGCGCATACGGCTAGTTCGAGCGTACACGACGTTCATCTTGAAAATATCCCCGATAAAGGATGATCACGTATGGATGGGGCAGCCCAACTGAAATTGTCCCACACGACCTTTGCTTTTACAGCGATGCTTGCGTTTTCCCCTTCGCGTGCACGAGCTTTTCACAAATTGTTGAAGGGAAAAACATAGCGCAGACGTTTTTCCAAATCGATATTCACGCACGTGGATCAGGGTGAAATTTAAAAGAAACACACACACTCATATAAAGAATGGCAATTATAAAGTGGGCATGTGTTCTTTTCACATGATTTTCACTGGTCTCTTGAGTCCTTGGAAAATAATACAGCGTTTTTTTTGTGACGAGCCGTATCGGCAAGAAAAAATTGAGCATTCCGGAAAAAAAATCAAAAAGGAATTATATTGGATCTATCCACTTCAAAATGCATCTTCGATAATTATTTTTTTAATGGCGGAATGAACAAAAAAAGTTTTACGGCAGTGTTGCGTATTCGGAGTTCAACTATCTTCATTCTGCTGTACTGAAAACGTTTTCCGTACA
>OY723385.1:56043412-56067085 GCA_963210295.1 Ophion ellenae
TCGAAATTTAAACTGAGTACTCTTGAATATATTTACTCTACAATGACGTAGGATATTTTCGATTGGATTAAAATGGACGATTTGGCGTTGAAAAAAAAACGACCATTTTATAGGCAAGAAAACAGACTTGTTTCATAACTACGCCATTTTGTTAGATTTTAATATTTTTCGAAAATCCTACGTCATTGTACAGGAAATACCTTCCAGTTTAACGACATTTTTTTCCTTTTTCGGTTTCAGCTACTCAATCGGCCGGAATCATGTCAGCAGTGGAGGAACTTTTGTTTTGGCGCCTCCGAAGGCAGCGCATAAGTCGCTTGGATCTCAATATTTTTCTATGAAAAAATTATGTATTATAGGTCAAATATAGCCAAATATATTCTCAGTTTTCCGAAACATTTAAGGGGGGATTGTCTTTTTTTCGCAAAATCTACCGCTTTTTGGGAATTTTTTTGTGAAGAAAGTATACAACGGAAAACTTGTGAAACTTGGCATATAGTTTTATTGATCTGTTTACTACATACAAAAATTTTTTTAAACAATTTCATCAAAAAATCCCCCATTAAACGCGTTTTTCTCGAAACAGCTTTTTCACAACTGGTGTGCACGATTTCTCAAAAACTATTCAACCGATTGCCTTCAAATTTGGACAGAATGCTCAGCTGACATCCTTTTATCGTTTGATGAAGCAAAAAAGCAATACGTTTAATAGTTTTTTATTTATAATAAAAAATCGATCAATTTTTTTCGAAAAATCGATACTTCAAGTTCAAAACGTCACCAAATCGTCAATTTTTTTTTCCCTTCATCGAACGATAGCTATATGTGTCTAAAGTAAAATGCTTTTTGGGTTTTTGTTGCAGGATGAACGTGAAGGCTGTAATCGTGCACACCATCAAAAAAGGACCATCGCGCGTCAAGGGGGGTGGGAGGCGGATTTTTTGATGAAATTGTTTAAAAAATTTGTTGTATGTAGTAAACAGATCAATAAAACTATATGCCAAGTTTCACAAGTTTTCCGTTGTATACTTTCTTCACAAAAAAATTCCCAAAAAGCGGTAAATTTTGCGAAAAAAAAAGACAATCCCCCCTTAATTGAGTACCTTTCTTCCAAAAAATTCCCGAAAATCACCCAAATTTTCAGCGTTCACATTGGTATAGCCCCTTAAAATTCAGAATACAATTGGGCAAGCGGGTAAACCGGGTTCGGATAATTTATTTAAGGCGGTCCTCTAGTTTCTCGGGTCGAAAAAATCGATTTTTTTTTCATAAATCACATCTACAACATGTGTAGAAAATGTGTGCCAAAGGATTTTTCGATATTCGAAGTGGTTCACAAGTTACGGCCCTGTAACGGAGCAGGTATACTTTCAAACGCGTTTTTCTCGAAACACCATTTTTCGAAACGGTGACCACGATATTTCAGAAACTACTGCACCGATCTTGTTCAAATTTATACAGCATCTTTAATATGTTATAAGCCAGCGACTGAACTGGGATTATCACGATTGGTTCGATAGTTTTTTTTGTACGAGCGAAAAACTTAAGAAAAAATGAGTAAAAAATAGAATGTAATTTTCAAAAGTGTATAAAAAAGTCAATTTTTGTAATTTTGAATTTACTCTAGTTCAATCGCTAGTCTTAAATATGAAGATTGAAATGCCGTTTGGTTTTTTGATTTCAGATAAGCAGAACAGCCGCAATCTTGGTCACCGTCAAGCACCTCTTTTACTTGATGTCTTCCTGTCGGCCACTATAACTTTTATAGTATTATATATTTTGACTTCAAAAAATTTGTAAAGCTTATTTAAATGTTAATAAAGATTATGCGAAAACAATGAGATTGATTGTTTCGATTCTTTGCCCGTAAAAAATTATTGAAAAAGCCGTAAAAAACAGCCGAGAAACTAGAGGACCGCCTTAAGTTCATATTTTTCTTGTTTTTCGCATGGAAGTAATTGACCGCGCAGAGGAGGTTTTTTTAAATTAATTTTTATCGTAAAAAATGTAAAAAAACAGTTAAATAAATAGATCGTCAACAAATAGAAAAGTGGAAAACGATTGTATCGGAAATTAATAAAAACACGAAATGAATTAAATGAAATGCGACGAAAGTATAACAAGTCACGAGAATCGATGAGGAACGAAAAAGGGGAAGATCCCGAGAGGGAGAGACGTTCCGGAGAAATTTGACGGAAAATTGCAAACCGATTGGAAAATCGTTCGCTACGTTCCCCTCGTCTCCTTGTACACGACGTCCGCACTCCCTTTCAGAAGCTAAGACCTTGCACTCGAGAAGAAATGCCGAGTTTTTTTTCTTCGCTCTCGCTACAAAAGTCTTCGTTTCGTAATTTCCTGCCACCGTCATATTTTTTTTACGATACCTCGCGAGCTCGTATTGAATCGACAGTTATTATTGATGTGAAGTCTTTTTTCGTTATCGTCGCAACCTTCGCGCAGTGAAGTACGTATAAAGTCGTGGCAATAAAAAGTGTGCATGTGTGAGCGCGGCTAACTGCAGTTTGTTACGAGGAAGTTTTGATTTATTCTAACTTCGGAATTATTTTGTATTTGTTTTGTATACTGCCTGCTCTCGCGAGCTTTTAGGATCTCATCACATGACGACCCTCCACAGTTTTACCACTCGTTTCTCATGCACTGCTCAATCGTACTTACACGAGGGCACAGGGAGACTGCGAAAAACCCGTGTTGATACAAGTGGGTATTTTTAACTGAGTTTCAGTCCACAAAACTGCCGTCCGATTACGATTCGGGGCCCACGTCAGTGCAGGGCAAAGCGGTCATCCATCCTAGTTCTGGCGAGGGTCAACGCTGCTTGAGTTCAAGTACGACTGCCCTGGGACAGTCGCGAATGCTATGCATTGCAAAGCACAATTGGTTCAGTGCGTCGAAGATGTCATTACGCTCCCGTGCTGCTCTCACACACCCTGGTTGCCGTGTTATGTGCCCGAAAGCCGCCATCACGCGGCCAGACCGCCATTACGCACCCAGGCCGCCATTACGCGCCCAGGCCGCCATTACGCATCCAGGCTGCCATATTATGCTTCGAAGTCTCTCCATCACGTCTTCGATCCCCCGTGTAATGCATCCACGCCGCCCTATTACTCGTCGGAGCCGTCATTGAGCACCTAAGCCGCCATTACGCGTCCGCAGGCCGTCATTACGCGGCCAGGCAGTCATATTATACTTTCAAGCCGCCATCACGCTGTTGACCCTCCAAATAATGCGTCCAAGCCGTCATATTACTCGCCTGAGCTGCCATTCCGTGTTCAGGCAGCCATTACGCGTTCAGGCAGCCATTACGCGTTCAGGCAGCCATTACGCGTTCAGGCAGCCATTACGCGTTCAGGCAGCTATTACGCGTTCAGGCTGCCATATTATGTTTCCAAGCTAACATATTACGCGCCCAAGCCGCCATTAAGCGTTCACGCCCCCCCCCCCCCCCCCCCCAATACAATACGTCCAAGCCGTCATATCACTCGTCTGAGCGGCCATTCCGTATTCAGGCCGCCATTACGCGTCTAGGCTGCACAGATGGTTCCAAGCCTTCATATTAAGATGGAATGACACCTCATCGCGGTCGGTATAGTAGAAAAAAGTAGATTGACTTATCATAAGCCAATCTACATTTTTTTTCTCAAATTCAGAAAATTTGAGGGGCAGACAGCTGTTCGTCTATCTATTTGACGTCGTTTGGCAAAGTTTCGACGGGATCTGAAGAGCCGTTTCAGAGATTTTTGGGTATTTATAATTGTTCTACCATACCGACCGCGATGAGGTGTCATTCCGTCTTAAGCGTTCAAGCCGCCACATATAGAGTCAAAGCTTATTGACTCTACATTATTCCAACAAGTCTTTGAACAATATTCAGAAGATATGTTTTAAAAGCGGTTTGGCAAGGTGAAATTGAAACTGATTCTAAAACGTCTAGCAGCCATTTGTATACACACGACATTCGGAGTTAATCTTGTCGGCCTGTGCTCTTCACGAGACAGCAAAATAATAAGAATATATATGAGTCAGCTATTGCTTGTTCCATCTTCCGATGTACACAGTCTGCTGTCTACCCTCCCTCATACTTTGTCATCGACTGTAGATGGAGAGCAACGGGATTGGTAGAATCTTCGATCTGCTTATATCCGGGATGAGCAGCCTTTACATCTACGATAACCTGAGGACTTATCGAGCAGACCGTTGCGGATCCGAATCGGTTCTCGCGACTTTCAACGACGTACGTTAAACCGAATTGAAGAGCGAGGCTATATATATATATATATATATATATATATATATATTTTTTCAATTTTCTCGCCTGGCATCTCCTCTCGCAGTTCTTCTTTTACGTCCTCCCTGCGCTTCGGCTCACGTACCATTTCCGGTGACCCGCCACCTTGCCTTTTCATGCGCGTCCCAGAGATCCTTTTTGGTCACCGTACTTCTCTTCGATGAAAATAGTCACGGATTAATCAATTTTCAGCACTTTGCCGGTCGCTCTGTCGTCTATACAAAGTCACAATTTCTTCAACCACTCCGACGAAAATGAAAAATGAGCGATGGAACAAGGATTCCTCTCTGTATAAACACGTCACATGGACTGGATGATTTTAATCACCTTACTGGATAATTTTGACAATAGCGATGAGCATTAAGGGAGATTATCGTTCTAGGGCCCGGAAAAAAGTGAATTTCGACCATTTTTATGGATGACTAGATGATAGAGGGAAAGCCAGTTTCGTGGCTTTTATTCTACAGTAGAACCTCGATTATCCGAACCAATTGGGACCGAGACTAGTTCGAATAATCGAAACGTTGGTTTTCTGGGCGAGATCATAAACAACACCTTTTTACATAAAAAGAGTACATATATTTATATTAAAATTTGACATACATATTAACGTTGAAATATGTATATATATATATATATATATATATATATATATATATATATATATATATATATATATATATATATATATATATATATATATAAACACCTAAAAAAAGTCGAATGCCTTTTTTACTATTTTTAAAAATAAAATTGTCCATTTTTAATTGACGAACGGCTGTAACGCGTTTTTGAGCGGCTAAGTCTCGCAGCCGTTTGAATAGGAGAAGTTGCGTGGGGTTGCTTATGTTGCTCACGGCGGTAGCAGCGAGCAACAATATATCTTTCGCGCCAACGTTCGGATAATTGAGCGTTCGGATAAACTAAGTCATCGTTCGG
This sequence comes from Ophion ellenae, assembly GCA_963210295.1. NCBI lineage: Eukaryota > Metazoa > Arthropoda > Insecta > Hymenoptera > Ichneumonidae > Ophion > Ophion ellenae. The sequence continues at coordinate 56,048,658 of OY723385.1, forward strand.
ATAATTGAGGGTTCGGATGATCGAGGTTCGGATAATCGAGGTTCTACTGTACATATTCTCAAGTACCTTTAAAAATTACTTCGCAAGATTTTGTAACAAAATGGCGGTGCTGAAGCTGGATAAACGAGTCCCCTTAGTCCGATAGTGATCTGCGGCCTGCAATTACATCACCAATTTTTCACCTATTCACTTGTTTTTTTTAACCTTACAACAAAATTTCACAACGAAGCACCAAGCGGGTTTTCGATATGTTGAAAACTTTATCCGAAAAAAATCATTTCTTGCGTTTTTTGTATATCGAGAACAATAATTTTTTTGAAACATGTCATAATTAATAAAAAGTCGATATTTTTGTATTTCCCTACGTACTCCAAAAGAAAATCTTATCTAAAACTCGAACTATTTTGAGTTTTCGTTCTAGTTAAAAAAAAATTTAAGGAGCATTCTGGCCTGCCCCCGGACACTTTCAAACAAAGGTGATTCGCTTTATCCAGCTTTAGCGCCGCCATTTTGTTACACAATCGTGTGGCAAAATTTGTAAAGATACTTAAATATATGTAAAACAAAAGCCCTTAAGCGGAATTTTCATTTTTATCAACTCGTTGCCCATAAAAAACTGTCGAAATTGACGTTTTGCCGGGCTCAAGACTGGCAGTACCTCACAAGGAGTTTCGGAACATTTTGCTACCATTTTACTCAGATTTATATAGTAAATTCTTTGTCGTATACTGAATGCACCCTTCAAATGTCAAATCAATCGTCTACACCCGCTCTGTAAAATTTGCAATTAAGGGGCCAGTTAACTTTGAAAATTTCAAAAAATCGAAAGTACGCAAGACTTGAAGAAATCGACGATGATGAGCAATCAGAAGGGATTTTGTACGGTGCAAGAATTGCCGGTTGAGTTTCGGTAAGAGTTCATAGTATAAACTTCAAACGCGTTTTTCTCGAAACAACGTTTTCAAAATCTAGCTCCATCGTAACTCTAAAACTAATAAACCGATTCTCTTGAAATTTGAACCACATATTGTAAACATGATTCGCAACAAGATGACCCTCGATGGTTTTAAAATTTTGATTTTTAATCTTTTTTTGCGAAAAACTGCGAAAAAGACGCGTTTTAAAATCTTTTTTCGTTTTTCATCTGCCATTTTTTTATTCTTTGTTAAACTTTATATCCAAGGGTCATTTTGTAGCTGGTGTCATACTGAATCTAGAGGACTTTGATTTTTTTGTTTCAGACAAGCCGTTGCCGAGTTGTGATGGAGCTACCTAGCCCACCTATGTTTGAGGCGATACGTTAAACTACAGTTTTTGTACTTAAAAATGAATAAATTTTTTTTAAATGTATTTCAAGACTTTATTTATCAAGCTCAACAACTTTTATATTCATATCTTTTATAAAATCCTCAAGAAATAGCCTTTGTTCGTGACTCCAAAGTGGACTGGCCCCTTGAAGAAAAACTTTATAATATAGTGAACATCAAAGTTTTTGTTTCTGTCATGGCTAGATCGAGTTTCTCTTTGGCTAGCGATTATCGCAACCGAAAGTTCAGCCACCATCCTTTTTCGATTGCACTGTTCCGTAGAAAAACGAGCTGCAGGTATTTTTTTTTCAGAGACACAACAAAAAAAATCTATTTATAAATAGATAATATAGTAATAGAAATATAGTAAATAGAAATATAGTAAATATAGATAATAGAAATATAGGAAAATAAATGCATTTTTTTTAAACAAAAAAAATCGATTTATTTTACTTCATCCACCTATAGCTGAGAAAGAGTTGAATTTACGGGCTCGGCTTATAAGACTTTTTTGTAGCAAATTACTTTCTCAACATAGTTCTCATTTGAATTTTTTTTCGATATATCTAATAGCTTAGGCGTTACAGCCGTTTGAATAGATATTTTCATACAATATTCACTTGAAATAATGATACCGCTGAAACGGTTGAATTTACGGACATGGCTCAATGAACTTTATTGTAAAGTATCATATTTCCTATGAGAACCCACTTGGAAAATATCGCGATATCAAAATTCGCGGAATGGTAACACTAATAATGAGAAAAACATTTTTTTCAATGTTAATCAAATGGGATACCTTCAATTTTGATTCGCGACCTCTAAATATTTTTTGACAACGACCCTTTCACGAAACTTCGTTTTTGGGTACCAACTAAAGGTTTTCGGGCACGATGGGTCAAAAAAAAAGTTACCTTGAAACGAATCACCCTAATATATATATATTCATATATACACATGTAGCGAATCGGGTATGGTCCATCCGTCTTTTGCGACTAACCCTCTTGATGGAGTGTGCAACTGATGGCCGGAGCGAACGAAAAAAGATTCCCGCTCTACCAATGAGCTTGCGGAACGTTTAATCTTGTTGCCCGGAGTCTGCGTTAATAAGCGCGGAGATAAGAGGGTGAATTCAATCAGCGACATCTCGGGATTGATCGCCGTGACGCTCTCCAACTACCGAGCCATCAATATAAAGCCTTAACATCGATGGTGCTGTAATTAACTTCCGAAAGTACAATTTTTTGTGGTTTCCCGAGCCCTGGAAAAAACGCTCCCATGGCGACGTTTATTACAGGAGATTAATACTCATTGCTGTGCACTCAGGCATGAGATTTTTTGCTTCTGAGGCTATCTTCGTTTCGGGCTGGCCATGAGCTCTAAGAGATGAGGCAGCTATGCATAAAATATGCTTGCAATGTTATGGCAAACTTCAGCTGTTGTATATCATTTGGCAGGTGTATTTTACGAGGGTGTCCAAAAAGAAACTGTTGGTCGTTTTTTACTTTCACCCGTGCGGAAAACTGATAGGGCATCCCTAATAAAAATAAGGGCCTTTCAGGGCTTTCCTAGTGCTTTCCCTAGTAGGGATTTCCACAATGGGCCCAGACTTGGCCATTATCGGGATAAATTTGTAGGGATTTCCACAATAGGCCCCGACTTGGCCATTATGGGGATAAACCTGTAGGGATTTCCACAAAAGGACCCGACTTGGCCATTATAGGGATAAACCTGTAGAGATTTCCAAAATAGGCCCAGACTTGGCCAGTATAGGGATAAACAAGTAGGGATCTCCACAATAGGCCCTGATCTGACTATTATAGCGATAAACCAGTATAAATAGCTTAGGCTACATGGTTGATGGTATTTCAATTATTCAAATCGATTATATACATCGATCAAATAATATTATCGAACGCAAATTGGGAAAAAGCGTAAGGGCATTAGCAAATAAAAAATCAACGAAGAACACAAATATGCAGACAAACATCAAACAGTATTTATTTATCAAATTAAAGAAACCTTTTACATAGATACAAACAATTACTCATGGTTTCACTCATACATGGAGAAATGCTAACGCATAAGTGTGAACAGTCCCAACCGGTTTTCTCGACATTTTTATAGCAACTAATTTCCGCTTAATACTCATTATAGGGGAAATTATTTCTTCTGAAGACTTCGCTGATATTTCCCATTCATAAACATTATCTGACTGTGTAGGATAAGTAAATAAATTGGTCTTTGTTTTCCAGATCCTTCCCTCAATGGAAATAGATTCTAGTGATTCAGTAGACCCATATATTTTTTTTATTTCTACTACACATCCATTCCTTAGAATGGATTATTTTTTATATTAGTTTTGTCATGGCAGTTTGTCATAAAGGCTCACATGCAAATACGCAATCACATTTCTACGCGTGCACACATACATAGACATGTACTCACTCCCACACCTATGCACGTGAACAATTACATAAAAACAAATACAGATATACCCTGACGAATTTAACATACACGTATATCCACTGATACGGATATTTTATGGCGCTGAAATGGTTATGATGAGGCGCCGTTGAGGCATTTTCAGGGCGCTAAAATGGTTTTGATGGGGCGCCATTGAGGCAACTTATAAGGCCCCGGTCGTTGCGCCTTTAATGGCCCTTGTTGACAAAGTGTGACCGGCCGCTAACGGCCCTCATGTGGTTTCCAGATGAGGGCCCGAATAAAGTTAGGGGAATATTATTGGGGCCCGATCACAGCCCCAACTCAATTTCCGCACGGGCAGTGTTTCTTTGCATGGCTCTGGGGGGAGCTTTTGCGATCCCAGCCTTCTCCCTTTTTCCCCACACTGTTCACGTCGCGATGCCAATTGCCTGAGGTAATCCCTAGAGTGTTGACCACAGTCACTCTTGCCTGACGCACCACTGGATTCGCACGAGGGCACAGGGAAAATGTGAAAAACCTGTGTCGATACAGGTAGCTAAGTATTCACTGAGCTTACGTTGAGTTAGCATCGCGAGCTCAGTAAAATTGCCATGCTGCACACTGACAGAAAAATTCTATTAACCCTTAATAGTCACACTGGGTCCACGGGACCCAAACAAATTATTTTGATGCCGTACAATTTTTTTTTTCCAATAAAACATACATTTTTTTTATATGCGTAAGCGTTTCATTCTTTCCTTCTAAATCGCACCGGCGTTGGATGAAATAAATATACTTTTTGAAAATTCCACTGAAACCGCTATGTCTATTTCAAAGTACATTGTTTCCAGATTATAAAACCATTTTTTTTTGTCAATAATTACAAGAGTTACAGCAATTTTTGTAAAAAAAAAAGTCACTTTGTACTTTTTTTTTGCATAATGTTGTTTGCATATTTAAAATTTAATTTTTGATTTCTAACTAATATCCTTGTATTGAACAAGGTTCAAATTATACTTCACTATTTTTTTTTCATATCGCTCAATGCACATTATTTACAACAATTTAAAAACGTCTGGGTCCCATGGACCCAGTATATAACGTGATTCTAGCTCAGTGTGACTACTAAGGGTTAATATGAACTAATCGCGTCTATTTGATTTCTGTTTATTTGAATTAACTGGATTTTTCGTGGAATCAAATTTTTCCTATTGCATTCCATTATTGAAATTATTTACTTTAAATATATTTATTTATACAAATGAAAATATATTCAATATCGTCCAATAACTAAATATTTTATGTAATCCTCATAAATCTGTGATTCGGTTTTATCTGCTCAAAAAACAATTTAGTTGAGTCCACTAAATGAATTTATTTGATTTTTTTAAATTTAAATTAAATAGAATTTTCGTAGTCAACCATTTTTCTATTTGATTGAATGGTCTGTCTTTATTGCAGCACACATACCAAAGAGGTGTGGGGCCAGAGAGGGTGGAGAGAGAGGAATTATATATATATATATATATATATATATATATATATATATATATATAGGTTATGTTAGAAAAATATATAGCATGTTATTCGTCAAAACTCTCTAATTATCACAATGATATCAACTAATTGATATAGTTTATGTGATACAGCAAATAATTATAGGAATTAATTTGGTCTCTTAGCCATATCTGCGACTTAGATGATATAAGCACTCGGTAGCATAGGGGCAGCGTGCGTAGCTTGGTTCTAGGTTCGATACCCATATAGGTGAAATATTTTCTTCGATAGAAATCATCTCAAGAGGCCAGGGAATGACGAATTACGATACAGAAACGTTGTCGTAAAACTCTCAATTAAGTATTTATTTTTATTTTGGATTTATAAAATATTTTATGCATATAGTACACTTAGATTTGCAGTGTACATTTAAGCAAACAGAGATTTAGTTGAATCGAATATTTATTTATTCAATTTTAATATATTCATTATTAAAAAAGAATAGCTGAAACAAATAAAAAAGTATCTTTGAAACAAATAAGACCGTAATAGGCCGTGAGCCAAGGGAAAAACCTATTTGATTGAAATAGATCTTATTTCAATTAAATATTTTTTTGGCAGTGCAGGATGCACATCCAAAAGGTGCATAATACTGAAGCACGCTGAAGCCCCGTATCGGCCGCGTGTCCGCTACTTCCATTCGGTTGAGCCCATTTTTTTCCTTCTGATTGGCGCTGAAACTTCGCAGCATCTTTTTGCTGAACACGTTTGATGTGCCAAACATCTTGAACGATCAAGTTCGTGGAACAGATGATCCGGCTTGAGTGGCAAAACCCTATACAACAAACATTTGGAAGAGTTTTTCGAAAAAAAAAAATACACAGAACAAACTAAAAGCTGTTCCCTCTCATTTCGTCGGCGAACTGACACTCTAGTATTGATCGTTCGCCGTTGCTCCGTGGCAGCGATAAGCAAAACGTAGTTTCTCACTCTCGCATGGAGTGCTGGGAAATCGATTTGACCGCTCGTCGGAGCGGTTTCTTGCAGTTGAGCTACTATGAGAAAGGCAAAGGTGGCGGAAGTACAGAGTGCAGGGCGAGGGCGTAGAGAGTTGGGGAAAGAGAGATCGGGTCGATCGCGTGTGATGCAAAAGATGGAGTTCTTGATTCCCGTGATGCATGCACGCGCGATACCCGAAAGTTCAATTAACGCGCGGTTACCAAGCCTTGATTCATATGAATTGGAGAAACGGAGTGAGCGGTGAAATCCGTATTTCTTTTTTCTCGTTAACCTGCCATGACACGTCATTATCGAGTGCGTAGGATCGTCTCAAAGAATCATTTATCTTTGCATCAGATCATGCGATCCAATCAAACGGAATATTCAATTGAGGCCAATGATAGTAGTTTACATTCAATGGACTGTGGTGGTGATTGATGTGCAGCTTCAGCGATCCCCCATGCCTATCAGGGTTGGCCGAAACCAATACGTCGATCGGTGACCGTTTTCTCGTGTACTGGCTTGGGTGTCGATTGCCCAGCAGGTGGTGATGCTTTCACTGACAAAGACCATCACTTAGATGTGGGTCATAGATTTTGTTGAAACTCATATATGTGATAAAGCATTAAAAACTGTTGGATGCGTGTTTCTTCTTATCGACGAAAAAAACGGTTTTAAGGTGGGAAACCACCCCTCAAAAGGGCGTGTCACCCCTTGATTGTTTTTTCAATACTTCCATAGTGGATTTGTCATCGCTTTACATCAAAAGAGTTTTGGTATTTGCTTCATTTGGATCGGTGGACTGCCTGTGAGCGAAATTGCAAAATCATCCCTCGGCACGCCCATCTTTGAGGGGTGATTTCCTCCCTTAAAACCGTTTCCCGCCGAAAAAAGTACGCGTCTAATAGTTTTCGATGCTTTATCGCATATATGAGATTTAACAAAATCGAAGGAACACTTAAGGCGGGATATACATTTGCAACGATAAAAAAATCAGTTTCTTTTTTTTCTTCTTTTAACGATATAACTATATATGTGGAATATTTTCCCAAAGTTCAAAGCGAAATTCGAAAAACTTCAAACGTTATAGCCCGTCAATGCTGTGCCTCACCGCTCGGATTCGGAGCGGGCGTGAACTTCAAACGCGTTTTTCTCAAAACTGCTTCATCGAAATTGGCGTGCAGGATTACTCAAAAACTATTAAGCCGATTGAGTTGAAACTTGGTAGAAATAATGATAATATTTGAGAGGAAGCTGGACTGCACGCCGATTTACAACTCCCGCGGCGACCTTGCTGTAAGACTCTGCCACAGTTCCGTCATTTTGATGATGAATTAATTTAAAAAAAATTGTTTTGTATCCTTAGATATACTATTAAAGTATACCTAAAGGTTGATAATTGTAGAATCATTATTTCTTAGTTTAAAAAATCCTTCAATATTGCTTATTTTTTTCTGTCTAAATGTATATTCCGCCTTAAGTGGTGTTTCTTCTGAGTTTTCGATCGTAACGCAACTCAATCTCAGTGAAAGCATAGCCGCCAGTATCGACCCAGGTTTTTCACAGTTTCCCTGTGCCCTGGTGCAAAAATGCATCGTGAAACGAGTGACGGTGGACAACACTCCTGGTGTCTCCAAGCACCGGGAAATGGTCAAATAACAACTGTGGGGTAAAAGTAAAAGGAGTGTGATATATGTAGTTCCATCTTGTGATCAATCTTTGATTCATCCTTCGAAAAAGATTGCCATGTGTGGTTGAAGTAATAAATCTGATTGATCCATCACTCACAGCCCTGTCAGTCCTAAATAAGGGTAGTTCGACCCTTCGTCAAATTGGTGCTCGATACAACTCCACAATTGGGTTTTTTACACGGTTTTTTTTTCTTCTTCCATACCGGCCACTTCTGAGTGACGTAGAATGTGCCGTAAATAATTTCGAGCTCGGGGGAAGGATCGCGAGCAAAAAGCGGTGTGGATAACGAGTCAGAGATGACAAGGGATATTAGCCGGAGCTATATCGACAAATGATTGTAGGGCGGAAACGTTTTGTTCTTCTGCCGCGCGCTTGTCGCTACTCTGGCGAGTACAGCGCGAGATCTTTCTCTTTGTCATTCTCGTATCGTCTCTTATTGTCTCCACTTTTCTCCTCGCTATGCCACGCTTCCTTTATTTCCCTTTCTTTCCTCCTCTCTCGCTCTTTTTCTCTTTGTCTGTTGCGCAGAGTTTTCCGTCACGAAACAGTGAGTAGGATGATTTTTCAGTACGCCAAGAGAGAGAGAGAGAGAGAGCGAGAAAGAGAGAGAGAGAGAGGGAGAGAGAGAGTCACACAAAAGATTAAAATCAGGCGCTCCATGAACCAGCCGAAGAGGAAAGCGGCAAAGGAAACGTGGAAGTGCAGAAACGTGAGGGGTTGGAACTGATCCGGGCTTGTTCTCTTCTTGCTATTGCCCTCACTACCGTGTTCTATAGAGGATAAAGAGTTCCAGCTGAGGTTGACCGCACAACGACAATTCTCCAGCGGAGACAGGAGGGTCTATTTCTCGCTTCCGTTCGTGCTTGCCTCCCGCGGGCTCTTTTTCCTCGTTCAAGTGTACACGCTATAGACGGTTGAGTATAACGCCTGTAGAAAGTACGGACCTAGGACATGCGGAGAGAGACTTTGACAAATTTTTCGAGATTCGGGCCACTGATGTGTCTCTTTCAATTTTCCCCTCTCTCTCGCTCTTTCCGTCGTGTGTCAATCCTCTCTCTTCATCTGGACGCTTTTCGAGCTCGTTCGTAATCACTGACCACCTGAAAGCTCCTCAGCGATATAAACGTGGGAAATAGCGGACCACCCCATGGACCAAGTGGCGTATGAAATATGAAAAGAGAAAGCGAGACAGGGAGATGGGGCGTGAGACGGGTAAAGAGAACGAGAGTGAGACGGAGAGGGACAGAGGAAGAGGGACGATAACAGAGAGAGAGAGAGAGTTCTTGTCAACGTTGAGGAGGTTCTCGAGGTCGAGACCTCGCAGAGTATTACACTTCTGCGAGTATACTTGCACACGAGACTCTACACATACGTGTCTTCAGAATGACACTACGTCTTTGCAAAAAGTCCGCTCCGACTAACCACCCTCTCAGTCTTGCTGTGCGCGCTCTCTGCTGTAACGAACACCTGGCTGACGAGAATCCCATTACGAACCCTTCCTGCAAGCATGATGCTCAACCGAATTATCCCGTGAACCCGACATGCTTGTTGAATCAACTCGGATTGTCTGTACAGTGCGTACTAGGTCGACTCGCTTACCATTACAACGCGTACATACCCAAAAGCGATCTTCTGGAGTCTTGCGGTTACTTTCACGAGGACGGTGTGCGTTGCCAATGCTTTTTCTTTTCATAAACAGTGCAGTAGAGGTTTTAGAAACTTGGAGGTTAAAGTTTCATTAGGTGTATCTACGTCTACGAGAGAAATCGGTTGCTGTTTGATGAGTTCAAGATCGTCCGTCACGGGACTGTCGCGAGTGCTTTGCATTACAAAGTGCACTTGCTTCAGTGTGTCGAGGACACCATTACGCTCCTGTTCTGCCCTTACCCGCCTTGGTAGCCACGTTACGTGTCTGCAAGCCGCCATTACGCGTCCAGGCCGCCATTGCGCGTTCAGGCGGCCATACTGTCCTTCCGAGCCACCATAATACGCGTCCCAGCCGCCATTACGCGTTCAGGCGGCCATATTGTCCTTCCGAGCCACCATAGTACGCGTCCCAGCCGCCATTAAGTGTCCATACCGTCATTTTGTGTTCAGGCCACGATTACGCGTCCAAACTGCCGTACTATGCTTCCAAGCCATCATATGACGCGTGCAAGCCGCCATTACGCGTTCAAGCCGCCATATAATGCATCCTAGCCACCATGTTACACGTCTGAGCCGCCATTAAGTGTTCAGGCCGTAATTCCGGGTTCAGGCCGCCATTGTGCGTTCAAATTGCCATGTGATGCTTCCAAACCATCATATTTGGCGTTCAAATCACCATATTATGGCGTCTGAGCCGCCTTCAAGCGTCCCGGCCGCCATGTTACACGTCAAAGCCGCCATTAGGCGTTCAGGCCTCTATCACGCATTCAGGCGGCCATTAAGTGTCCATCCCCCATATTATGTGTCCAATCCGCCATTAAGCGTCCGGGCCGCTATATTTTGCACCCAGGCTACCATTAAATCTCCGTGCCTCTGTATTATACGCTTCAGTCGCCATTACGTGTCCAGGCCACCATTAAGCGTTCAAGCTGCCACAACGGATAAAACCCTTCCTAACTCGTTCGACCAATCGTACTCGTTGCTGGAGTGAATTTACTGCTCCAAGCGGCCCCGCATCGTGAGACACGAGTACCACATTCATGAAGTGAGCGCTCATCCGTCCAGTATGCACCCCTCGCTGCCCTCAACAATCCTCCGTACATCACGCTACTGAAACCATGTTTTCTCGGCTGGTAATGGGATACGCGCGTGTTCAGGATTACATTTATGCAAGCGTGAACAGTGACGCGAAAGTACGTACGCCGGAAAGAACCGCGTGAATGTTGAGGTTAGGGGGTAGTACTGTGCGAGAGAAGTCATACAATACTACGACTATTTTCTTTGTCAGCTACACACAAAAAATCGGACGATGTGGATAAAACTTTGCGGTTGCGATCCCTTTGAAACGTGACCATAAAAGGAAATATCCTCCTTTATCTTCGTTTTACGAGGCGCATTAACCGCGTTCGATGCGCGTAATTTCGATGTACCAGGAGACTTCTAATCCACTCTGCAGACCATTTTTTCTTTTACTCTCTCGCTTCCCTTTATTTTCTTTCCACTTTTTTCTTTATCGCACATTCACCCGTCTAGGAGTGTGCTACACCCGCAATACATTTCCACGCGGCATTAACTACACTTTATCAACTGCTCGCACCCAATGCTCAACGAGCTCTTACCCACATATATGTGTATGTGTATATATATATATATATATATATATATATATATATATATATATATATATATATATATATATATATATATATATATATATATATATATACAGGGTAGCTCAAAAAGTGACGGATAAAAACAAAATCCAGATGTTTCGTATCAACACCTATCCGAATCACCCCATGTAAGTTCTACAATCTTATTTAGCTTTCGCCAAAAAAGCATTTTTTAATTTTCCCCTTTTGTGGATGTATTTTCCTCGCGATGTTTTAGTCTTGTTATCATTATGAAGTGCACTGTCGAGCAATAAATAAATGACCTACCGAATACTAATGGAAATGCCTAAGATTTTGATCACAAGTTTCAAAAATAGGTTTAAGAAGATCAGTGACTAAAGTTCAGATGATAAAAAAATGCTTATCCTCAATGACTCCCCATTGGTTTTAAAAACTTCTAAGAGGAAAGTACATACACAAAAGGCGAAAATAAATAAAAATATATGCTACAGGGAAACTCGAAAAATATGCGCTTTTCTCGAAAACTAAACAAGATTATAGAACATACATGGGGGTGATTTGGATGGGTATACGAGGCATCTGAATTTTCCTCTTGGACCTCACTTTTCGGGCCAAGCTGTATGTGTCTATGTCGTTACACTCATATTCGGAACCTCACGTGTGATCACTTAACCCCAAAAACTAGGTCGGTATTTCGTTACTTCCGCGAAATATCTACTCGTACAAGCTTCGCAGTCGATTTATCGCGCTCCACGAGCAATTAATCCTTTAATTAAAAATAAACGGCTGATAAGTCTTATTACCGGAGGCGAGCTTCAACGAATCATTGCGCTAGAGAGTGCTTATGTACCTGAGTGTGTTCGAGTACGTTACCGACCATACCATCCTATACATGAGGTTCAGGCCTCTCTTCCATTTCCTCTCAGGCCCATTTTCCCTCGAGACCTCGACGGTACCGGTGCGATGAAAGATCATGGGTTTCGCTCCGAGAGAAAGGATTCGACAAATGCTCCTTCCGGTTGGAACCAGCGGCGAGAGTCGCCCGCGAGAAAATGGCAGTAAATGCGGAAAATACAAGTAGCATCGAGACCAAGGGAAGAAAAGCCCGGTGAAATACGAGATGGCCGATGATGAAAGGGGGGTGCACGAATGTCAACTGAAATACGAAACGAAATTTCAAAAACGAATAGTCGCGTGTATGTTGGTGTTATAGGGGGAAAGTGGGTCGTGTGGTGTGTTATGCGAGTAGCGCGAGGGACGAGGAGACTAGAGGGATGGAGGGATCTAGAGAGGAGAGAGCTAGAGGGGTGGTTTTTTTATGATGTGCATGCAAGGTCTCTATCATGGGGAATAAGACTTATATGCGGGCTATGCGTACAGTGAATATTGATATACAGGGTGGCCTGAAATGTGACGACAATTTTTTGTCGTAAGAAAAAGTGATTCACTCATAAAATTAATTACACATCTATTTAGTATGAATATCAAGCTGTTAGAATTTTTTTTCTTTCGATGTACAAAATGGCCGACTACTAATATTTTCTTTTGTTATCTTTTTTTAGGCGCTCCACGGCGTGACATTTAACATGAAAAATTTTTTACCTAGAACAAAAAACGAAAATTCTCGTCAATCTACATTAGAATACCTAGAGAAGTATGTACGAAATTTAAAAAATATTGTTTTATTCAAAAGTTGTAGGTACGTGAATGAATTTTCAGTGAAAAACTTCGTATAAAACTGCTCATAAAATGAAAAGTTTTCGATTAATCAGAAATTCCGAACGTACTTCTCTGCGAAATCCAATTAGGAACATAACTTTTAAATTTGAAGTAAATCGCCTTAGGCCACTCTGGAGGCCGAAAAAATATGCTTTTTGGGGATTTTTTTTCAGAAATACTACAAAATAAATCGAGATTACAAAAAGGGGTGTTTATCATACATAACAGTGACTGTATACAATAATTTTTTTTAAGCGATTAATTTCAAAATGGCGGCTGTGCAGCGTTTATCGCAAACCTGTATTTTTTAAGTGGGCCGGAAACATAACTCAGACAATTTTCAGCCGATTCACTTGAAATGTTGAATATATCTTGAGAAATCCATTGTCTATGGAAGTACGTAGGATTTTTTTTATATTGCACAGTTCATTTGTTATTAACAAATATCTGACGATTTTTAGGCAAATTTTTGAAAAGTGAAAAATGTCAAAAAATCGATTTTTTGCATATTTTTATAGTGTGAACTTTCAAGAATATTTTAAGACCAACCGGACCATGAAATTCTAAAAATTGACGAACTTACACCTATTTTAGTGGAACAGTGTGCGTCGGGTTTACCTCGATCCGTCGAGTTTGAGCGCGATTATCTCGAAACTACATATCTTGGCACGGCGGGATTGATATCTTGAGAAACTTTCACACTATTGACTTGAATTTACAGAGTTAGCGTTCAAACAGTAGTCATTTTTGGTTCACGATCGCATTTTTTAAATTGGATGAACCATTTGTTAATCACAGTGACTTCAGCATGCTGTTTTTCAATAGAAAAATGAGGTTTTCTTTGGAGAAGCTGTCATTTTTCGTATTTTTCGAAATTTCGAAAAGTCGATCGTGAACCCATAATAAGTTGGATATATTTAAAGAATTTTGTTTTCTGTTTTCGTTTCAAATTACATTTGAGCCTGGCAGAGATCTCGCCGTTTCGGGCCTCGCCGCTGGAGTACTGCAACGCCAACTGCAGCATGACGAATACTTGGGAACAATTTCTTCCGAAAAAATTATATTGTAACCACAAACATGTGTACAACATGTTGGAAAAAAAATCAATTTATTCCAACCAATGTGTTACTAGAAGAAAAAAAATCATCATTCTGAACCTTTAAATTGGGCCTTCAGAGAGGGATACCCTGTTAAACGCGTTTTCAGAATACACCTCCCTACCTCATAAAAAATTACGAACTGTACAACGTAAAGAAGACTGAAGAAAACTGTCAAAAAAGCTCGTTATCGTGGTGCCGTTTAGTGATTTCTTATTTTTTTCAATGCGATCGAGCTACGGGCTACAAAGAATCACCTGACAAACCAAAATATATCTGGATTTTTTGTTTCAGATCAGTCAAACGGTGGGTACCAATGAAATGCTACCTCTTATAGCCTAGCACGTCAAGAGAGAGACTCTCAACGAAAATTCTTATAAAAAATTGTATAAGCATGCAAAATATCCATAAATATGTACACAAAAGGACTTTTCAATAGTTCTTACTATTTCGGTGCGAAAAATTCATTCAAACACTCCGGTAAAACGAATCTCCCCCCTTAAGCAACGATGGCAAAATTGTCTGCTATGAGGATAGTTTTCCAAGCCGAACATCAGAAAAATCATGTTTCCTTATATACACACGTATACGGTATCATAGCCCGCTACCCTACAATGTAAATTTCGGTTGTGCACAGAAAAAAAAGGCCAGACGTCTATCCCGTCCTCGTCATTGATTTTTTTGCCGGGAAAAGCCTCTCGGATATAAATGTCAGCCGAGGATATAAACTGTGTTAGTTCCACCCACGTTCCGATTTTTCGTCCATGCGAAGCTGTACAAGATACTTCGGCTTGATAGCATGTACATTGTTCGCCTGTCTCGTTTACACGATACGCTCATGAAACAAAAAAGAAACGAAAAATAAGTTGGCATATCGGCGAAAGGAAAAATCATAAATCTTCGCTCTTATATGTACAGGGTATCGTGTTATGAATGGATAACCCTGCAACTGTCGATAGGTCAGATCATGTCCTACTATATGCTCGTATTTCAGTTTAGTCCTATGGTTTTCGAGATTTTGAGCTTTATGTTGTTTTTTGAAAATAATAATCTGGTTTTGGTGTTTCGCATGTCATTTCTACAAACGATAGGAATCGACAATAACCAACAAGAAACATCACTTTGGTGTCCTCCGCCGATTTTGTTGAAACTTTTTTTGTGGGAGAGTATGAAAAACTAAGAGACACGTATTATTTTTTATCTGCGGAAAAACAGTTTTAACCCTTAATAGTCACACTGGGTCCACGGGAGCCAAACAAATTATTTTTATGCCGTACAACTTTTTTTTTTCCGAAAAAGCATACATTTTTTTTATATGCGTAAGCGTTTCATTCTTTCCTTCTGAATCGCACCTGCGTTGGATTGGTTGAATATACTTTTTGAAAAGACCACAGAAACCGCTATGTCTACTTCAAAGTACATTGTTTCCAGATTATAAAACCATTTTTTTTTTTGGTCAATACTTACAAGAGTTTCAGCAATTTTTGTAAAAAAGTCACTTTTCACGTTTTCCTTTTCATAATTTTTTTTGCATATTTTAAATTTAATTTTTGATTTCTAACCAATATCCTTGTATCAAACAAGGTTCAAATTATACCTCACAATTTTTTTCATATCGCTCAATGCATTATTTCATTACTTATAACAATTTAAAAACGCCTGGTTCCCATGGACCCAGTATGACTATAACGTGATTCTAGCCAAGTGTGACTACTAAGGGTTAAGAGGTGAAACGCACCCTCAAAAATGGGGATGTTTTTCGTTTTTCGTCGATAACGTTTCAACGGTACGAGATATACAAAAAATTCAAATTGCCACAATGTTTATTTTTTGTGTACTCTAAATTGGAGATGAGAACGATATCGCTATCGACGAAAAACACCCTTATTTTCGAAGTAGCGTTTCACCCCTTAAAACCGTTTTTCCGACGATAAAAAAAAATACGCGTCTCTTAGTTTTTGATACTCTTCCACATAAAAAAGTTTCAACAAAATCGGCGGAGGACACCAAAGTGATGTTCCTTGTAAGCAACGTTTTTGAAGTAATTGGCACGATATGCGTAGTGCTTTTTTTTACACCGCAGGCTATCAAAGTCAAATGTTCGAAATGGTTTATATGAAAATTCTGCATACGATCTTTTTTCATAAAGGTTTCTTAACATTTAATGTTAAAAAGAAGACTTTTCTAGATCAAACGAATAACCAAGAGTATTTCATAAAAACCGGGTCAAAAAAATGTATCATTTATAGAAATGGCATGCGAAAAACCAAAAGCAGATGATTTTTATCTCGCAAACTTTTACTAAGTGAAATTCCAGCATGTAGAAGGACATGATCTGACCTATCGACAGTTGCAGGATAATCCATTCATAACAGGACCCCCTGTTCAAATATTATATATGTATACATACAATATAACCCTGTATAAATATTACATATATATATTCCTCAATGCTTTCTGAGAAAAATCTTGCTCTCTCTCTCTCTCTCTCTCTCTCTCAATTATAAATGATATATATATATATATCTATATCTAATTATAATTGAAATATTAGAGATATATATAAATATCTCTAATATTTCAATTCCAGTTGCTCTGTCAATATAAATATATATATATATATATATATATATATATATATATATATATATATATATATATATATATATATATATATATATATAATATTTGGTAAGCAAACGTACCAAATTTATGAGAGAAGCTTACCATGGATTCCGACTTCGGCCAATTTCAATCTCACGGCAAATGAAAAATATTTTCGCAGAAGCATCATTGACAACTGATATATATATTGGAAAAAGTATAAAGAAAATAATGTCCCTCTGGGATAATGCTCGTCGTTTGAATAATGCTTGAAATAATGCGCGTGTATAAGCGAGAGCTGACGGAAAATACGAGCCCAAAGTGCGAGTAGCTCTGATGAAGAGATTTTTTTTTCCGTTTCTGGCGATGTCGATGAAAAATTTTCGCGAGACATGGAGTCCGCGGAAAGAAACTCCCGAAGGAAAGCGCGGAACGGAGTACCCGATTACCACGAGAAGTTCGTTCGCCGCTGCCTTATCGGTCGTATTTCTCAAGCGTGCTCGCGAAAGGGAGCTTCTTCTAATGGAAATTCTGATCCACTTCACCGCACCCGAACGCGCCGCTCTATCCTCCGCGAAATCGTCACCGTGATCTGCCGGCTTATCGCGCGCGAGAATGTGGTCGTTGCAATTTGTCGATGTCTGACGCGGACGTATCCGCTTATACACCTCGGCGTCTAGTCATGTCCGTGCATATGCGCCGTAACTACTTAATTTGCTCCCAGTCGGTCTTCTCGTGCCATATCGTTGGATCCAATTCTGTTTGCACTACTGCGACACGTTCCTTTGCTTCTCTAGCGAGAACGGCAACTTCTGTTGGGCTCTCTCTCTCTCTCTGCTTCTCCTCTCTCTCGCTCTCTCTCCCTCTCTGGAGTTTATATTCTTTAGTATGAGAAAGTAAGACTATTCTAGAGTTTGTATTCTTAAGTTTTTATCTTGATTTATATCGAATAATTTTTTGTTCTGTTTTGTTATTTTTGCACGATTTACTCTTATGTTAAGGCTTGTCTACCCCACTTGTAGCGCAAAAAAAGGCCTTTTTCATGAATTTTTTTAAAGAAAACTACAAAACTTTTTTAATCGATCAATATAACCATCTTAAAGAACACATCTTGAAGAACTTTCAGTAATTTTTTTATTGAAAAATATTACATTGTTTAGTGGCAAATGGCCGTCAATGAAATAATGTTTTATATACACGGTTTGCGGTGACCAACATTGCGGCGAAGTGGATCATCTGAAGAAAAAATGCGGATGGATTTAGTCAAATATAAGTATACACTAGTCTTTAATCGAAGGATTTGTAAAAAATATTCATTTTTCACAAAATGGCGGACAGTCAAAGTTAATGGTTCGATTTTAACGAAAAAAAAACGGCCGTTTTTTGGCTATAAAACGGCCATTTTTTTTCGAAAAAAAAATCGAACGATTAAAGACTACATTTTTATGTATTAAATAAGCCTGCAAAATTTCAAGAAGATCGGTTCATTAGTGTTCGAGTAATCTTGGTCACCGACTTCAGAAATGCTATTTTGAGAAAAACGCGTTTTAAAGTTTCTCTTTCAACGCGGATTCTTCTCTTTCAACGCTCATATCTCAGTCAATTTTGTTCGGATCGACTTGAAATTTTCAGGACATATTCTCAGATACTTATACTTCAAAAAAATGCAATAAAAAAATCCATTTTTTCAAAATCGCAAGTGGGGGTAACCCCTTACATGAAATCCGTATTGCGCAACATTGCTGTATGGTTATTGATTCTTCTTGGACTATATCGAATCCTCGTGTTCTTTCGTTAAAGTCTAA